>JAUBWS010057112.1:0-16407 GCA_032270445.1 Darlingtonia californica | reverse complement strand
GGATTCCAATCAGCGAAAGAATGAAACGCCCTATTCTTTTGTTTGATTGGGTGTAATGTATTATATATATTATATGTAAATAACCACACCGCCATAAATAGTTGAAAATCACGCACCCTCGACTCTAGGGCCCTCTTCTCTCAACGAGTACTCCTCTCAACGGCGAAAATTACTTACTATCGGCGGAAAGCGACGTTAATGGAGCCGGGGACGTTAAAGTGGAAGAGAGAAGAGTTCGTTCGGGGCATAGTTTCGCCATATTCCGCCGTTAAAATAGCGGCCGTTGAGAGATGAGGGCTCTGGAGTCGAGGGTGAAAATCACGGTAATTTAGCAGCGGCGATGGCCAGGTTGATACGGCGCTGGTACGGCAAGCGTAGGGTCTACCGTAATTATTCTAATTTAACGCACCGGTAAAAATAATTATTTTGACCGGCCCGCAAAAATAATTAGAGGCACAAAAATACCAAATTTTGAACGCCACGAATCCGCGTTAATAATTAGAGGCAAATAAATTTATCCGCGCAAAATAAGAAACCTTTTTTGATTTTTTTTTACAGAAATTCCCGTACCAACGCGCCAGCAGATGATCGACTGTGTAAAAGAAGGATACGACTACCTTGTCCAGGACAAGGAAATGGTGAGAAGATCATTTGAAGTTTGTGGAGTTTTTTCTTCGGATCCAGAAAAAGTTCGCAGAGGAGAATTTTTCCAAAAATGCATGGAAAAGGCGCAGGACAGTAAAAATGCCGACGAAGATGACGAAGAAGATGATCCTTTTGCTTAATCTATTTATCGAAATATATTTTCACTTAATCTAAACCAGTGCTTATCTTTTCAAAAAATTCCGATCCGCGTTATATTAGAGGCAAATAAAATGCGCAACATTTTCGATCCGCGTTAATAATTGGAGGCGATTAATTACAAGCTTTTGGCCGTTTTTGCCCACCCGGGTTAAGTAAAAGTGATCCGATCCTGCCGATCCAGCCGATCCAGAGAAAAGTTGAAAGTTTATGACCTTTTTCCCGCCTCGGATCGGATCCTTCCGGATCACAATTTGAATACAATCTACGCATGCGTGGACCAAAATCCCGATCAGATCCATTCCGATCTGGCCTGATCCAAGTAAGCTTAATGTACAATCGACAAAAGGCCGAAAGAAAGCAATACAGAACTTTCTTTCAGCATGGAAAAATAAGACGTTGCCTTACAAAAAACAAAAGAATTATATTTATTTAATACTAATAATAATAATAATAATAATAACATTATTACCATAATTATTAAAATACGATTTTGATGCCACTTGTACGGCATCATGGGATTGCCGAATATATAAATAACTAACGGAAGACCGGCAGAACGACTTTACAAAGCCAACAGAAGGGCCTTAAATATATTCAAGTGCCGAGTTCAGGCCAACCCATTCTTTATAAGAACATTGAATGATCAAGACAAATAATTCTAGATGACTTTCTCTCCAAAACAGATTTTACAGACTTTCCTACAGAGAACTTCAGGGGTCTTATGTTGGCCCAAAAACACGCTCTTAGAAGGATTACAACCATTGTCACCCTTTACGAAAGCAAAAAGGACAATAGGCTATACAGGTCAAGGGGGTCAAGTCCCCCGCTGACACCTACCTTCCGCCGGTCCTGAAATTATCACAAACCTAAAAATACCCCAAAAATACTGACTGATCTTTGATAATCAAAGATATACACAGACTCATCACTATGGTTAAGAACATATTAGCCACTTTCATAATATTCGTGATCTTGTTACATGTACATTTGTAGGAACAAACAAATTCAAACTCGAAAAAGATTCATTCAGTTAATTGCTTCGAGTATGGTACTCTTTCGTTTTAAGAAAAGATCAGTAAACATATTGCCAATGTTTTACCGAGTTGGTTGATGAGGATTATAATATTCTCAAGGGGAAATATAGTATTATATGACTGTAATATTTTCTCCAAACTGGCGAGTTGTTGACAAATTTGTCCCTACAAATATGTATTCCTATAAAGATGTATACTCGCTATGCAAGTGGCTAATATTACATTTAATAAAGAAACTATCGCGAGAATGAATTTTCGAGGCTTAACGAAAAGGCCTTACAGATTCATTTCACGGAGATAAATTTTCAAGGCTGAACTAGAAGGCCTTAGCTTTAAACAAATTTACACTGCATGGAAATCAGCCTTGCAGCTTCAGCCGATCGGACAAGAATGTGCAACACTAGCGTGAAAGAAATGTTGAACGAATGCTAAACAAAAAAAATGTGCAAGACATTGTATTACAAAAATAAATACCTAAAACAAACAACACGCAAGTCATACTAACAAAATAGCTAGGCAAATTGTTGTCAAAACACTATGTTCAAAACGAAAAATATTAGTCTCCAATCATATTTAAAGCTCAGAAAAAATTGATAAAGAGGTACGTTAAGATCTTGTATTTTCGTGAGAATTAATTTTCAAGAATTTTGGCGCCAATTTAAGAAAATTAGTACTAGAGAAAGATGACACAGTCGACAAAATCACGAAGAAACGTCCGTGGAGGGGTTTATTTCTGTTGTAGCGACTCGATACTCCTCCACAGTCGTTTTTGGTGTTTTACCGACTGGGATACAGCGTGAAATTCCACCGAATACGGTCCCGTATATACGAGACCCGTAATCGGACGTTTTTCACGCTGTGGGAATGACCTTAAGATAAGGTATGGACAAAAGATTGTAATCTTCTTTCTCCTCACCACATTGTCAACATTGTCATTTACGATGAATTCGTTTTCCCAAAAGTATTCGAGTATTCGAAAACGCTTCCAATAGTCTGTCATTTTTTATGAACTTCAAAATCACATCTAAAAAAAATGCTATCAAAATTTTTTGTACAAAAATTATGGCTTGAATATAAAAAGCCTTGCATCGTACAGCTGACTCTTATCACCTCAATGTTTTATCAAATTTGGTCATCAAAAGTCCTATAAGTTCTAGGAATTTTCAATTCATCTACGAAAGCCTTATTTCACTGAAGAGCCAGGCGTCAAAAATGTTTCTAAAAATTGATGGAGATTTCAACCGGTTAAATTTCGGACGCTGTACATTTCGTTTTTAGACGGTGCATTGGATTCCTATTTTGACGGAATAGCGCGGGACTTTGACAAAGTTAGGCGCGTGGAAAACTATATTCCGTATACGATGAACGAGCGAATGAAGTCTGAATTTCAAGCTAGTTTGTTAAGACTAGATTGTGGTGGGTTGTAATAGTTGTATGGCATATTATAGGGATTTGAATTACTTATGGTAATAATTACTTAATAATTAGACGATAAGAGCCAACTGTCACAAATGTTTCAGTAAATCATTAGGACTTGACGGCTGTCAACCCTTTATTTTCTTCTTCTCCCTCTTCTTCCAAGCCTTCTTCCTCCTCAACATTTTCCGGTGCATCTGCGCATGGGTAACGAGACATGGAATGGTAGCCTTTCGGCAAGTTCTTGGCGTTCGGCATCCTTGCAGCGAAATAGGCAATTCCAGCAACCAACACGCTAATCACCACCAGTGACAAGCAAATAACGGCAAATTTTGCAGACAAAGGCATGGCAACTGCCGGCTTGACCTTCTGTTGATTGCCGCCATTTAGCGTGCTATAATCGCCGTGAATGTGCTCCAAAGATCGTTTGCAATGTCTCAATAAGTTGTCGGCAACTAAATGTTCATCACAGGCCGGAACGCATTCTCCTATCGTGCAATCGCAATACTGCGAGCAATCTACACAATGTGCGGCAAAGGATGATGGTGTAGGACAACCACTCTTACAATGCGTGCCACATATTTCCGTTTCATTGATCGTCAAGTTGAACATGTTCCTCATATCGCAAGTACCGGAGAACCTTAAGCGCCATTTCACAATCTTCTTATTCCAGCTGCGGCCAGATTTATCGATCACTGTCAACTTCCATTTTCCGCTCGGATTCTCGTCCCAGCTAAGGACCGTCAGGAATTCCCAGTTCTCAAAACCTTTGTCTTTGGTCATGTCACGAGCCCTTGGCTTGAGTATGTCGGAGCGAGTACCAGATGGTGATGTCAGTATGATGGAGTGATCACCCCGGCTGCTCCTTCCGATCTTAAACGTCACGATGACGTGAACATGCTCCACCTTGGTGACACAGTTATCGGTCTCACTACATGCATTCGTTTCGATGAACGAATTTACTTCCTTGGTTCTGCCAACAGATTTTAGATCTACCTCCTTAATGTCTGTCAGACACACGTGTTGTTCTTTTGCAGTCTTCCAGTCCGACTTCTGTGCCATTTCGACAAGTGCTTTAGTGTCCAACGCGCCAAATCCAAATTTGACATTGACTTTGTGACCGGCACCGTTCGTTTGCCAATCCGAATCTTTGGGACTGATCACTTTGGAGGTTTGTGCAACCAGATGCTGAAGGTCACGCCATGTCAGCTTACGGTTGGCTTCAAGAACCAAGGCAAAAATTCCTGTAGATGAATAAGAAGATGAAGAATTAGTAGAGTGTGGAGTGCAATTTCGTGTCAAAAAAGTTTTTTCGAGATGGAATACAACACATTTGTTCGCATCCTTACTTGAGATTCATAAAGTCTCATTTCTCTATCCTAGCTACTAGAATTGGTAAATAGCCAGCACGAAAATGGAGCATGAAAGCAAAAAGGATTGTAGTCTACCTCAAAATCAAAGCGTGAAACTCTACCGAATACGGTCCCGTATATTACCGTATATGGACTAATGGAAGAAATCAGTCCGTGTACGGTAATATACGGCACCCGTATTACCCAGTGGGCAAAATAAGTAAAAACCCAGTGTGGTGGAGTATTTTCTTTTTTTAAAAGAATGGGTTTTTTTCACGATCTTTCCCGCTGGGTCGGACGTTTTGCACGGTGTGAATGGTATCCACAGACGTTTTGTAGTCATCGGAGCGGAGACAGTCATAACAGGGAGAGGGAGTATAATCCTTGAGTAAAATATGAAAATGGGAAATGTCTGGTGAATCGGATAGAGAAAAGTAATCATTACAAACTGGTTGACCATCTAATTAATATAGAAATTTATTAAGAGATAATAATATAGTCCACCTTAAACAGAGCAAATTTGCCTGTGACGTATTTCAATTAAACAAGAATTTTTCGAAAATCCTAAGCTTCTCTTGGATATGAAAAATGTTAGTTTGTTATTACTATTGAAACAAATCAGTATTATACAAAATTTTCATGTCTAAATTGTATATAAGAAACGACCTTGATTCAACCAACAAAACAAAAACAAAATATCACAGGCATTCACACCAAAGAAACCTCTTGACAACAAACAAAATGAATATTTATGGTCAAATTCCTGAAGAGATTTCAGGAATCCCACATCCCCTTCCCCACAAAAAAAGACTTTTCAGGTGTTCCAAGACGGAAATTCCAGTCGGAAAAGTCATGAAAAAACGTCAGTTGCGTGTCGCTTCAATAGAAATACACTCCTCCAGACTTTTTAATACACTCCTCCAGACTTTTTAATACGCTCCTCCACAGACGTTTTAATACACTCCTCAACAGACGTTTTTTGTTTTTTTGCCGACAATACGGTTCTCTCAAAGGATAACGACTATCAGGTTTTGCTAAGCGCAAAGCAAACACAATAGAAAATCAAAATTACCTGCAGCGAGCGGGGCGGCCGCAGATGTTCCAGTATGCGTGGTCGTACACCTCTGCTGCAAATCAGTTGTTGCTATTTGCTTGTCAAGCCTTCCGGACGACTCTCCGCTACTGTAAGTCACAGCAAACGTACCCGGACACGGTTCCGAATACCAGGGCTTACGTCCGCAGTTATCAACCGCTCCAATGGAGATGGTGTAAGGTGAATTGATGTAACCATCACACGAACAGTAATCACCATAGCGACCACCATTTCCTGTTGCCCATACAAAAATCGATCCACGGCCTTTTCTTCCATTCTTAATACCTATATAATATAAAGGGGTTGAAAATTTCACTATTCAATTTACACAGACGCTTTTAAATTCTAGCATCGCTCTTTTAAGGAATCTCAGGATATAAAAATAATCTTCTACGTTAAATGAAGAGCCTTTGGCCAGAAGAAAATTCGCAGTCCAGCCAACCAAAAAATTGTGCATTTTCCGGTTTACTTTTTCGCGAATAGATGAATTTCAGTTAATTCGCGGGAAGAAACTTTTGCGGATTTAAGAAAATACATCAGTCAAACTACGATAAAAAACACCGTAAATTAAGCTACTTTTCAAGCAATTTGATCGCGAAAGGCTACGTTTGAAACATTTCGAAGGAATTAACTTTCGCGGATGACCAATTTTGAAAATTTGATTTTTTTCAAATTTTGCATTTCGCGAAAAGGCCAAAAAATCGCGAAACCGCAAAACTCTCCATAGTTCATACCTCCCCCCCCCCTCCCCTTTATAAAATGGGTGATTGAAGATTTCGATTTTGACAAGGGGGGAGGGATACCAAAATTTCACATAGAAAGGGTTTTTTTGAAAGGAGGGATTGATACTTATACAATGAAAATTTTTTAAAAACAGTTAAAAAACAAAATAATAAAGTTTGCAGTCCTTGTTATTCATGTAATTGCTAAATTTTGATTTCCATTAATGATAAATTTGCGAAGTGAAGTCTGTCAAAAACAATGTTTGACATGAAAACTAACAATTTTGATAGGGCCAATCTTCAATTATTTGCCTTTTTTAATGACACGCTGTTTTAAATGGGTTATACCCAATTCAGTTTTTTCTTTCAGGGTGGGGGGGGGGGGGATTACCACTATAATTTGATGGGGGTAGTGGATAGAAAGGGGGACGTTTCATTCGAAAAGGGGGGGGGGGAGTCACCAACCTCCTTCCGAACTATACTCTCTTCCCGCGAAAGTTTGCTCCTTTAATGTGATTTGTTCAGTGAATACATTTCTATCAGACAGACCTCGTTCCTCAACCAAACCCTGCTTTGAACTATTTTCATAGTAAGATCAATTGGCGTAAAAAGATCGTTCATAGCCCCCATAATTTATACTAAAAAACTCACCGTTCAAGAAAGCTTTCTTAGCCAGAGGTCCGGGCCCGTCCACAGTTCTACCGTCATCATCCGGACCCCAGGAGCTGCTGTAGATATCAATGAAGTCACTTGCATAGGAGAGGGAGCCAGCTTCCACTGCATCAGTTACCTCGCCGTCCAACATACGGATACCACCCACCCGACTATTGTAGGCAACACCCGTGCCACAGACACCGTTTCCTCTCTCACCAGCAACTTCACCGGCGCACCTGTAAGATGAAAAACATTTCAAATATATTTACACGCATTTTTTTCATACGGCACCTTAATTTCTTTTTGAGTCTGGAGTTCCTTATTATTTAGAAGAGTTGTAGCCAAACAGTTTCTCACTAAAGTGAGTTCCTTTCCTAGCTGGTTGCTAAATTTCGTTTATTATTATTATAATTATGTAACGACAGCCTGTTTCCTGCCGTACGTATGTTTAATATGTCTTCCGACGAATTCTTTCCTTATAAAGGTGTCCCGTATAAAGAATGACGCCTATTTGATACTTGGTCATGTCGGTTATCCAGAAACAGAAGTAAATGTGTAGTAATATAAAAAAGATACCCACGACCCTGTTAAAACCATATCTATTTTAACATTGTGTGACGGTAAAAATTATTTAAAAAATTAAAAATCCTAAACGTTGTAATAATATTTTAATATTAAATATTTAATTTAGTTTAATTGCAATTTTATGCCAAAATAGAAAGTCAAATTTGTGCAATTTTTACACGGAATCAGGGAGTAAAGGATGGCCATTTTTTGCCCCAAAATCAATATTTATCAACCTAAAATTCGCAATTATATGTCACAATATTTTGTACCTGCAATTGTCCTCAAGGTACCTACATTGTGTTTTGCTATTTTCAAACATATATGGTTTGAGGCAAGGAGAAAGGATGATTGTAATTATATACCCTAGATCAAAAGACGTAAAGAGGTACAATTATTTGATAAATATCTTCATTGTTGCCATATTTTAAGGGAGAAATTGAATTGCTCACGTTTGTCCGTAATATACGTTTTCAGAGTTTATTTTTTGTCCTACTCAACCTGGTTTTCAACATTGTATGCCGTTAGTCATGGACACTAGAACTCACTTATTGAAATAATGAATATGAGACGCTTAGGATTCGGTTGCCATAAAAATTTTCATGAAAACGAGGCGGAGTAAAACAAAAATTAGATTAGGGAATGATCTATTTGAGAAGTCAACCCAGCGGGTAAAATAAGTAAAAACCCAATGTGGCGGAGGGTTTTTCTTTTTAAAACGGGAAATTATATACTAAAACGCAATGTCTTTTATAGAGCATTTCAAGAGATTGTGGTCTTGTGGTTTTCTTCTTTTTTTGGCGGGCGAAAGTCTCATAGGACCACAATTTATGATAACATATAATTGAAAGCAGCTTAAATGTTTTCAGAAGAAAAAGGTCTTTCGCAGACATTTTACGATATTTTCGGGCGAATAATCGTTAAGATCACATTAAGCGAGTCAATGGTATAGTGGAGACTCTATAAAGCGGACACCATCGGTGCAAAAATCGGTTTCATATTTAAAGAGATGTCCGCTTTATAGAGATCTTTTCTGGGAAAAATAAGTAAAAACCTGCGTGCCGTTTAAAAAGAAAACACTACTCCATACGGGTTTTTTTCACGATTTTGAACGCTGGGAAGGGGCTGTAAAGACCACATTAAGCTGGCTTAAGTTATATTACATTGACCCTGCAAGTTTTTGGATGAAACAACCTGGACTAAACATTTTACTTTCAGTGAGAAAGTGAGCACCAAAGATCACATTAAAGGGATTCAGTGATGAAAAATAGTTTTTTTGATATGTTGCACAGCTTGAAATTACATGTTCACAGCAGTTTTTACAGTTTTTAAATACCTTTTCTTGTTTACGAGATATGTTGTTTAAAAGTTTTTATCGACCCTTCGTATATCGAGATATAACTTCCTTATATAGAAGATAACCACTAAGTAAAATATCTCATGAACGAAAAAAGATTTAACAATTCTGTAAAAATAATTTTTCATCACAGAATACCTTTAAGCTCCAGTCAAAGATACTACTACCTTAAGCGTACTAATTTTCGCGCCTAACAATTTTCGCAAATTTGAGGTTTTTGACCAAAATTACGCTAATTTGGGACAATTTTGGTAAAATCTGAATTTCGTGTGTAGTTAATTTCGCGAATTTGACCAAAATTTGCAAAATTCGCTAAAATTTGTACACGCGAAAATTAGTACGCTTAAGAACGAACTGTATTGACCCACCCACAGTTAAGAAACCAAGAGGGATATATAAATATGATCTAATCATTCCCATTCTGGTTAAAAAATAGCAACTATGTATTCGGAAAATTTTTCCCGGAAATATTCACTATTCTGTGACCAGTTCCAATGGAAAAAACAACACAAAAGCGCTTACCTTGTACCATGTTTATTGATGCGATCGGCAGTGTAGCGAGGAATAGGATCAGCGTCGTTACCATTATAATCGTAACTGGCTTTTGGCTCGTAATTTCGTTTTAGATCAGGGTGCGTATACTCGATACCATCGTCCAGAATACAGACGACTACCCCTTGTCCCGTGATGTTTTTCTTCCAGACTGGTTCCACATTGATGTCCAGACTATCGTAACCAGGATATGCGCTACATCTGCCCTTTGTTTGACCTAAATAAAAGCAATAATCAAATCTTAAACCCCTTCATTCTTTAGTAGTAAAGTCTATTAAATCAGATTGGATAATGGAGACAAATATTTCTAGATGACTCGTTCTTTCATACATTTTTAAAGACTTTCATATGGGAAAATTTAGTTGTCTAAACCCGCATAAAAAAAATATTTTCAGTATGTATGAGATGATCGAATTCCCTGAGATTGCTCCTTATTCTAATAAGAACTAAAATTGTGATACAGTTTCTTTGAAAAGGCCCAAACTCTCTGTCAATATATTTGTAATAACAGCCAAAAATCCATACGGTATAATGAAAACACTTTATTTAAAAATTGATTAATTTTCCATGAAGCTTTTCGTGAAAAAGTTACTTTATCAAGTAGTACTTGATAATGTAACTCTGTTACGAAAAGCTTCATGGGAAATTAATCAATTTTTTAAATAAAGTGTTTCCATTATACCATATCTCTGTCAATACTTATGAAACTTGCAAATTGACTTTCTGAACACTGAAAAATATGAACTAGTCAAGTTTGAAAGGTTTTGTATAGTTTGAAAGCAACAGGGTCGACTTCGTCTTTTGATGAGCTACGGGTACGGCAGTGTGCTAATTTGGTCATTTGCGCCTGCCTTTCAATTGGTGGTTAACACGTTGACTGCGGGGCTGCTTTCAAAAATCACGAAAATTTCACCTTGAAAAATTTGGTTTTTAGAAAGTTTTAACGATTCTTACATGACAAAAACTGCTTCAAAATAGACATATGAGTATATCAATCGATAGCAAATTTTCTGTAAATTTTCATAAAATTTTTCTCGTTCAGAACTTATGGCTATTTGGAGTTCCTTTGGTATTTTGACCCTGAAATAACGAAAATTCTCGCTATTCGCATTCAACGTGTTAAGCACTTTAAGGGTTAATGGTGTCTTACTTACAGCACAGTTTGAGCACAGCCTTTGCTAAATTTCCTGATCTACTCGTACGAGGGCAGTTGTGAAAATAACACATGTATAGATTCACGTAACCTCAGAATTCCAAGTAACATTTTCAAAAAATTCCCTTTTGCGGAATCAGTTGTTATGCGATTACGTTAAATCAAATCAAATGAATTTCACTGTATATCTTTTCAGGAAAGTATTTATCTATGTGTGGTTGAATCATTTTTTTATAGCAAGAAAAAACATTATTTCGTTTTAGGTTTGATTGTAGAGATAAGAATATAATGTAGACACATCTAACAGACAAATTTTCCATTCTAAAAGTTCATATTTATTTTTAAAAAGAAGTTAATTTTTCATATCTAACGCTCAGCTTGCAAAACGTGAGGAATTAACCATTAGAAAAGTGCTGAGAAAACATTAAAGCTTTTAGCCACTGAATTCATATTTCCAAAGATCGAAAACTAACTTATTTTCTTTCTCTTATTAGCCTCGTTTTAATGCCTTTCATCATTATCGCATCATCGATAATTGACAATTTAAAGGAAATTTTTTTGTAGAGTATCACAATCAACAAATGGCGGCATGGAAACGAGGCCACAGACAAAGAAATGCTTTCGTTTTTTATCTTAAGGAAAGGTTCTCTGGAAAGTAACATCTTGAAAACAAATGACATCACCAATTCTTAAGTAACATATGAAACAGCAGTCATATGTCAATGCCATGTCATTGATGACAATTAACAGTAAAATCTAATTCAATACAAAACAGTATAGATAAAGAATTGACGCAATATTAGTATGACTCGGAAAGTGACACGAGAAACCACTAACAGAACATAAATAAAAAACCAAAAAGAAGAGAAATAACCTCTTTACATCTTTTTGTGAGAAACATACGGGTTACATTTCATTTTTCCTTTGTTGACCCTTAGCTTTCAATCTTTTAGATTACAAAGAGAACCTACAACACTTGCATATATCATATGTAGAGTAAGATCCCAGCTTGACAAACAGCCTGGTGGAAAATTTGATTCTTTTGAAGCGATATGCTTCTCAATAGACAATTTTAGTAATTTTGCAGGCTCGGACACTAAGGATCCAATCGTTTTCCAAGACCCCTGAGTATGTACCTAGGTGAAATGTGACCCATATATTACAAACACCACATCTTAACAAGACAGCAACCAGATATGCTCAATTAGTCACTGGTTTTTTACTCCAAGATCCCTGAGTATGGACCTAGGAGCATTGTGACCAATATATCACAAAGCAATGCATTTTAACTAAATTCCAAATAGTCTTTAATTGGATGTTGATAAATTTCCCCTTTTCCCCTAGAATTGACTATGACAGCATAGTGCCCTCCTCCAAGCGACTCAAATTCTTGAAAAATCCCTACTTTGGGCAAATTGCTCTGATTGAGGGGGACTGCCAAATTATGGGGGTAAATTTTTTCTTATTAAAAGGAGAGCAGATTTGTTTGCCAATTTTTTATTTTGCTATGTATTTGGACAATAAATATCTTACAGGTATAAACTCATCTAATGGAAGTTGAGATTCAAATTGATGCCCAAAATAAACAGGTTATGGATTATTTTTCACTTCTGATTACTACTGGTTTTTGATGAGATAGGAAAGATTTGAAAATACTTTCCTTGAGGGAAGAGGGGTAACCGAGTTGAGAGCAGGGGGCGGAGGACAGCAAGGTAGGTTACAGCATAGTATTGTATCAGTAACATAATTCATAATATTATTTCTATTATTTCACTTCTTTTACAGAATTTGCTTTTAGCTTTTCGCTTTCAAGCACCTAACACCATTGTAAGTTTTAATTATACTAGTGTAACAGATCAGCCATTTCAATTATAAATAAATATAAATTTTTGAATGATGAATGATTTCCTGGAAAGTCCACATTACATATAGCTGTATTACAATGATCAAGATAGTGATGTGGCCCGATGGTGTAACAATTATGTGTGATAATAATTTAAACAAAAAAGAAAATATTAAACACTATACATGGAAATATTCATTTCTTAGTAAGGTTTCAAAAAGGAAATGATAAGTCTATAAGTATTGCATTCAGCCATATCAAGGACTACTTTAGGGCTCACTCATGGTCCATATTTGCTGGATAAAGACTTCTGTCAAACAAAATTTTAATAATGTGATAAACTACTATGTGTATCAAAACTGTTCCTTTCAAAAATTTCTCATATTGAATAATGATGCATTGGATACAGATGGATATGAAATGGATGTCTCAGAAACAAGGGGCTCAAACAGGATGGTCCTGAAATTACCAACCTGTGTAACGTATGTAACCTGTAAGCTGCGACCTGTTTTTGTAACAAAATTATTGCACACTAAAGCTACCATATGACACATTTTGAAGCACCTAGTTCACCAGTCAGGGAAACTCAACAATTGTGGAATATATGGGATAATTATTTGGGGATATATGTAATTTAATCACAGGATACAAAGCTGGGTTGGAATTAAACTTTCAAAGTGGTATTTGTGAAAAACGTTCAATCGATTTTCACTGTTTGCTTTGTTTAGTGTCACCTGAAGCACCCTTCCATGTTGGTGGTCAGAAATTTTTTTGATTTATAAAAGGTCTAGAACATTGGAAAATGCCTTTCAGAGCTGATAACTGCTTCAAAGACAATAGCAATTTGTTAGGAGGTGATTTTACAAAAAGATTTGAAAGCCTTGCTTTGTGTGAACAACATCCTAATATTAAAAATTTCAGTGGTTGTAGAATGATTATTCCTAAACTTGACCCTTTATAATACAAAAGTTTATTGGAACAACAAGAAGATAAGTGATTCTTTTATTGTCTAATTGAACAACAAGTTTCCCTGAGTGCATGAAATCATGTTTAAATAGAATAATGAATAATGGACAATCAGATATCCTGGTTTGTTATCAAACAAACATTTTTTCAACAGACCTTGAATTAATGTGAAAAAGTCATATATTTTGTGAAAATGTTGTGATAAAGACAAGCCAACAGCAGGCGAAAATTTGTTTTACTTTCACATCGCAATTTGTGGATTTAATGATTGATGTATGACAGTTCTGGAAGTTTTTCGCAATACCAAAATTCCCTTTCATGGCATCTGTTAATATGTAAACAATTGTCCATACTGTTCTAGTTTACTAAGGCCTTTAAATCAAATGCATGAAAATTAATTGAAAACATGCAATGATCTATACGTTTTATTCTTGCTATCATGGTAACATCCCAATATGACATAAACTACTTGCGAAAATGTGAGTGCAGCCACACTCCTCTGAAAAAGAAGGATGGAAAAAAAAAGACAAAATGATGACAGCTTTACTAACAAAGATATTGAGTTGCAGTAACATATCTATAGATAACCAACTTACAATTCAAATTATTGTTTTGTTTAAATAAAAAATTCATAATAAAAATGAAAATTGAACTTTGCAAAAATACATCCAAACTTCATTGCAAGATCTGAAAATCATTTTGTGATTTGCAATTCATGCACGTTTAATTTAAGGCCTGTTTCATCTTTCTGACAGTCTTGTAGATATTCCAGTCTTCTCATTAAAGAAAATAGTGCATTTGTTGCGATCGTGCGCGTAAATGTGAAAAATAGCGATCTGTCTGCGCGATTTTGTGATAAACAATTGTAAGCTATGTACGCAATTTTTATACGAAGTGCTCATTGAGCATGGTCATTAAAAATTCATTAATATATATAATGCCTTCATTGATTGGTCAAAAGAAGCATCAAACAAGTTTTTGACATTGATTCCTTTAAAGTATTAAGTTAAAATGTAAACAGAACGTGAGAAGAGAAAAACTGTTGATCCAGTTTTGTACTCTCCTGTCCGGAATAAATATCATGGGGCATTTATTTATTTTGGAAAAAATGTCCACTCAAGACAAGCCTAATCCAACTGCCCCTTTTTATCGATTTTGAAAGTTCTTCCACCCACGCCTCTTATTAGGGACACTTTTTTCAGAAAATCCATCCATTATGAAATAAGAAAATTTCAACATTTATCAGTTATATACCATAAAAAAATATATGAATGAACCTTTACGTGAGCTGACTTACTGGTATTGACTTAGTTTTCTATTCCAACCCGCCTTAGACCCTGATAAAAGCTACTGCTAGAAAGATTGCAACAAGTTTTGAAAATTTAAAGAAAAAGTTCCACCCACCTCATTTATTTTTAGCAAAATTCCCCTCACCCCTTTTAATTTTTTTGAGCAAAACTTCCACCCACTCAGTTTATTCCAAACACAAGAGTAAGCTTTATAAAAATACTTTTATATATTGCCCGCGCAATATTTATCGATTTTTCCAATCTTGCTTGCTGCGCAATTAATTGCGCAGGCAAATCAATTTGTCTGTGTATGTTTGCCTGCATGCGCGTGATTGCTTGAGTCTCTCTGAGAAGACTGATATCCCAAAGCAGATATAATCGGAAAAATATCCAATACAGGATATAAAAACAATGGATGGGAACGCCATTTGGGATTTCCTGTGGTTGATCTGTGATAGTCTGTGAAAATCAAGTCAAAAATTTAAATATCAGACAAAAATCATTGCAAATATATTTACCAGTATTTTTCAAGTACCACTGCATTTCAAATAAAGGATCGTAACCTCTTTTCTTCCTGCTTAGTACTTTCTGCTGTTCAGCATATAAAACTTTATCATGGAGTGTCAATTTAGAATGATGAGAATCCGCACTTCTTCTACTTCTCTTACTAACATCTTTATGTTCGATTATATAGTGGTTAGGTAAGCTTCCAAGAGGTCCATGAAAATGAAAGCCATGACTTTCAATGATTTCTCTAGCTACTTCAGGTCCATCTGAAATTTCAACAGCCCAAGTGTTTGTATATACATTTTCATCATTTGGGGAGTCCCTGAATACATCATTAAACCCATTTGCAATTGAAATTAGATGTAAGAAGACAATACATATTGATTCAACTGGTCTCACATTCATAATATTAGTCAAAACGTTTTTACTGTGATATGCCTAAAAACCAAACTGTCAAAAGCCTTCCTTATCTTCTCTATTATATTAACACAAAAAGGTAGTCAACAATATTATATTTTTTTCTCTGATTATAAGGCCAAATGGCCTGAAATATTGTGGAGTTTAGTAACTGGTACTTCTCAAGTCATTGTCACATCAGCATAGAAAGAAATTCCAATAAAAATAACGTTGATAATAAACTACTCTTCACGGTGACTGTACTGTGTTTTGAAATGTTTATCTTTTATCAACAACGAAAGTCAAGTACTATCCGGAGTTGTTCTTTATGCACCGGGTAGTTGAAGGTGCCCAAGCCGTAGCGGCAAACTATCGTTCAGTTTCTAATTGGGCACCTACTTATGTTCGTCAGATATTGATACCCGGTATTTCGGTTTTGGTATCCGGTGCGATGATTTGTTGAAAAGGGTTACTGATTAGAGATAGCTGGAAAACCGATAATTTTCTTTACTACCTGATATTCAGATAGCCTTAGTCTGTCCGATAAACCGTTCCGGGCTTTTTTGCCCTGGAGAGTAGGGCAAAATGCCCGGAGCGGTATATTTAATAGACTAAGTAACACCCCCCCCCCCCCTGGAAAAAAAATTTGTCGGCAAATCCTACTTATTCTGTACTTTGTCGGCAAATTTTTACGGGTCCACGTAG
>JAUBWS010057101.1:0-16409 GCA_032270445.1 Darlingtonia californica | reverse complement strand
TTAGTCATTTCGGCTGCAAGCTGGCTTCTTGGCCAATTTCCCCAATTTGTATATTTGATCGTTAGTTATTAGCAAGACAACTTAGGGTGACGTTACACATGTGTTGTTTTTCCTCCCCCAAAACTCGGTTTCGGGTTGGCCTCAATAAGGCTATTAAGGTTATTTTATGAAACAATTTTAGTTTTTCACCATACTTTTTTTATACACCTTGTACATTATAAATAAGATTTAGTGACATTTGAAAAATTTGATTAAAGAATATTGGCTGATTTAGAAGTTATTAAAAAAACACCAAAGTATGATAAAAGATGAAGCGTCGCATAGTGTCATATTTTGAACACTACTGGAACACGCGTTTTGTTTTGAGGTTATGCCAATTTTACTGATTTTACTAAAATTATTCAAACCATACAAACTTTTAGAAAGCGAAAGTTCTCTGTATCTTTCGTCAAGTTTTTTTGCAATACCTAATGATCATTTTTTTCTGTGACTGTTGACTCAATAAGACAGAATTTTGTAACTCCCATCGGAATAATTTTGCTTTAGAGGAGAGAAAATTATTATCGAAAATGCAACAATATCATAACAAGGACTGTTTATGCGTGATTTGCACAAATATAATAGAACACAACAGAAATATTTAGCTCGTAAGCAGAATTCTCAGTCTATTATTTCTATGTCGTTGGGTAGACCAAACTAAACTTGTCTACAAAAAGCAAAATGAAAAAAGAAACATCTATAACGAATGAACTAAGGTAAAGACGAGTAGTAAACACATACTATACTGGTAGAATCATCAAAATCACTAAAGCGAAAGTAGAGAGACATTCCAACATCTGATAGTTAACAAAGACAGAGATAAAAGACAAAATAAGATCAAATATCTGCCAACTGACAACATGACGGTAAGGCTCTGTCCACACGACGTACACAAGTATGTCACTATTAATTAGGATAAGCGAAAGCAATCAACAATCCGTTTTGAAAATTATATATTTAGAATTCATGTTTCACTGCACATTTGATTGTGGTTGAAAACATTTTGAAAAATACTTTGTGTAAAATTTGTTGTGTTCAACCGAACATTTTGCTCTCCTCTCGATCTACTGGAAAAGATGACTATTTGATGCGCTTGTAAGGTTTTTTGGTTTTCCTGAGAAACATAAGACAGCTATGTTTTACACTCTTTTTTATGTGTTTCGTCTCATCTTTTAGAGAATATGGTTTGAACTATGTCCAACCTGGTTAATTTTTGAATACTGTAAGGAATTTTGTTATTAGATTTCAAAATAAATGAGTTAGATACACTTAGTAGGGTTGTTTGAACACACCTAAACCATTTTGGTGTTGTCATTTTTCATTTTGACCTCAAAAGACAGCACATTTGAGTCAAAATCCCGAAAAACCGGGTAATAAACCTATGTCCAAACTGGTTAATTGAATACTGCACGGAATTTTGTTATTAGATTACTTAGTAGGGTTGTTTGAACACATCTAAACCATTTTGGTGTTGTCATTTTTCATTTTGACCTCAAAAGACACTACATTTGGGTCAAAAGCCCGAGAAAACGGGTAGTTAACCTAGGTCTAAACTGGTTGATTAAATACTGTAAGGAATTTGGATGTTTTCTGAGACCATTTCATGTGTGCTAAATATTTTGGCTCTCTTGGATAAAAAGAATAGGCTTTTTGAGTTTTTATGCTCCTAGATTTTACGTGTTTTGAGAAAAAAATAAGTTTCCTAGATTTTTCGACGTGTTGTGAGACAACAATCTTTTCCCTTTAGCCTCTTTCTCTCTTTTTATAGCACTGTTGACGAGAGAAGATGGATTGAAAACAATAATCTCGGAAAATCTTTCATACCAAAGGAATTACAGTAAGTTTAACCACTTAAATGTCTATGCCAAACATTTTTACGGTCCTGGACCCCTGGGTAGTTAGGAGCTTTGACCCAACCCATGCACCAGGGAGCGGTCCCTTTATAAGTTAATGGCGGTTTATGATGTTGTAATCATATAGCCTAATCAGCAGCTGCAATGACTGAGCAATTTTGTGCACAGATTGGTTACAGATTGGTTACAGATTGGTTCCCGGTTCAAACCCTATTAGAATCTCCATCGGTTTTTTTCAAATTTATTTATATTTTTTTCTTCAGAAATTTGTTTATAGATTCAGCAACTGGAAATTTCTAGCTTGAGACATCTCGGTATTTGTTAGCTAGTTTTTAATACAAGCAACGGAATATGACCACGGTGTTTGAAAACAACCAATAGAAATATTTACAATGTTTGAAATTTCTTTCGGTGAGTGTGTCAATTTTGGGTCACCTTAATAAGAACAGTTTGCCGTTTTAACATTATTTTCGCACTGCGTGAAAATATATAATGAATATGTATAATAGATATGAATTTTCTGGTCAAAAATGGTAGCAATATACTATTGCGTCATAGTTCATAAAGTCATCACGTATTTCATATTTTGAGGGAAAATTTAAGCAAAAACTAATTATTTCCACACAAAAACCGGATAATGTGTTAATTTTAGAATTTGAACGCAGAACTTATAAATAATTGTTAGTATCTTTATTGACGTCGGTCGCTACGGGAAAATACAGCCCGATCACGTGATCGAAATAAACCAATAAAAACGTCAGATATAAAAAAGAACATTACACTGCCAGGTACTAATACACGGAAGAAAACTTATTTTCCGACTATGATCTGATCAATTTTCGAATACTTCGCAATACTGTAGTTCAATTATTGTTTTATTTTAAGACACAGCTTTGTTTTTGTATTTTAAGGATCGCTGTGGATGCAGTGGATGTTTTTGCAGCACGGTATAGAAGAAGTTCCTCATACAGGAAAAAAAATATTCATGAAGCTTTCTCTATATAAGTGAATTCACAGAGAAAGAAATGTTTACAGAAAGTCAGTGAAATAAAAGAAGTTGTTCTATTGCATTACTGAAGAGAGTAGTAAATAATAAACCTAAGCATATGTATGTGTAATAGGCATATGGAATGAAAACAAATAGAAGTGTTGGCAGCAAAAAAACGTTGGCAAGTTTTAACTCCAAGTTAAAAGTATCCTTCTGACGATAAAAATTTCTCCGACTGATTTTAACACGAAACACAGTCAATTTACGTTAACGGAATAATAGACTTTTATTTTAATAGTAAATTGTATTAATTATATTCACTTAACTTTATCATGTTTAGTTCGAAAATGATTAAAAACGCCCAACGCAAAACTGTCAATTTTTATCAAACTATTAGTTTTTGCGAAACACAATAATATGTATGATACCTGGACTGAGGTCGTTACTCACACAATTTTCTGTCCAACAAACTGCGTGCTATGCTGTTTTACATCACTCTACGAAACGTGTGTAACGTTTGAAAGAGTAAGCAAATCAGACAATTTAATGGAGAGCCTGAGAGTGGTGAGTGTAATGCTAATAACTCGAAAAAAATCGAAAAAAATCGAAAAATTAACAAGCGGGGAGAACAGTTAATTTGGCACTCGAGAGTAAGACTGAATCTGCGGCAAAGCATTTTAGCGTGAGTTACTGACTAGTTATAAGTTGCTTACGAACTCAAAACAACAAATGCATGGTAGAACATAGAATAGAAAAACTCTGCCATCAAGCTGTTTACATCTAACATCTCCATAACTGTCTACCATTTTCTGTTGCGTAAAATAAACAAGCCTCATCTTAAATCTCATTTGCTACGTTAGCTCTTGCGATGACCAAAGATAAAAAAAAAAAAGTTAAACTATCAAACAAAAATTCACAAAGGAAAACATCACGATGAAAATCAAAAAATTTCGTACACAAGATTTAGGAGTAGTTTACCCCTTAGAACTTCCAAAGAGTGATTTTTCAAGAAGTTGGTCATTTTTGACTTTTCAGTTTATTTGATGGAACCACTCCCTGATGCGTTGAATAGGAAAAAAAGGAAGACGTTTTCCGAAAACAATTTTTTGCGGAAAACATTTTCACGAATTTGTCCTAATTTTGCAAAAACATCTTCCACAGAAATGTTTTTTGGCGAAAATATCTGCTACATTAATTTCTTTCACACACATTTTTTTAACTGGCGTGTTTTAAAGCAAGATTTGGCCTAACAATTACCTATCCATTTAATATTTTGAAAATATTGTAGGCTACAAAATGCTGAAATTGATTCTCCTCTCTGGTCAATTTGCCATAATAGACAATAAATTAAAGATGAATACCATCTTCATTGTTTTTGCCGCAAAACTATCTCCAAAAATCTTTTAAAATGTGTTAATCCGTAAAACTTTGGAAGCATCCTAAAAGACTCATAAAAGGAATGATTTGACAATGTCTTTAAGAATTATATTTATAAAAAAAGTAACACTCCTTGGTGAATAATGTAGCTAAGAGTAAAAATGCTTATATAATTTTTGGATTTTTTGCCGATTGATTTTATCAATCCCTTTTTCCGATTAAATTTCTGTCTTCGCTAGTCTCTGGTCTTCCATATGATAGTAAAGTTCGTTGACTATAATCAATATTTTGGTATTTCTTAATAGTATTCGTCAATAATTTCTAATTATAACAGACAAAATAATCATTTTTTATATGGTAATTTTCTTAAGACTTATGTTATATAATGATCCTCCTAGGTAGCAAAATTATAAAAAATCCATATAAAATATCCAAAACGTTAACCCTACCTGTACTCGGGGAGTACAGTATGCCCGCGGTCATGTTCCAGGAAAAATATCTCCAAAACGAAAACAATATTTTTTGATTTTTTGATGAAAATGCAGGAAAGCTTTTTCTCTTAGCTTTTTAAAAATGAAAACAGATTTGAAAAAGCTCTTTTAATTTGGAAGATATAGTGAGTTAAGCAAGTATATGTATTTTCTCTGGACTTTTTTATATGATGACATCATCAAGTAACCATAGCAACCATCACTTTTTGAGTATGATTTTGTTATTACTCTTATTGAGGACTAACTTCATACCAAATTTCAAGTTTATAGCATTATGCTATCCAGAGATATTGACCGCGAGCCTACTAGCTTAAATCTCACCCGCATGACTTTGATTAAATTTTTTGATTTAGTTAATAAATCAGTATTTAACCAAAACATTTTCGTATAAATCAACTTTACTTTTTAACTTTTTTTTTATACATTTTGTATACGTATTCTGAACTCTAGAGGTTAATGTGAAGTAGTGAAAATTTGAAAACTCTCCAAATTGGCTTAATTCTGCTAGAGATAAAGCAAAGACCTCGAAAAAGTGTTAACATTTATTTATCATTTAAATTTTCAAAAAGTTTTACTCATAGAATTTGAGACCATTTCCGATCCTCTTAACTATTAAGATATCCGCCCAACTATTAATTACCCGAAAAGATGACAACGTAACAAAGTAGAAAAAATAAAAATCTACTGACACCGCGAAAAAATATTGCCGACGTAATGAAAACTTAGCAAGTTAGAAAATTCTAAAAAGAAAAAAGGCGGAATTAAAGATTGCGACTTCGTGCTAGTTTGGTCTTGAAAATACAAAATTTAGGAAACTTAATCTTAGTGGTAGTAATTTTTGTTGGTATTTAATTTGGCAGGTCGTAAAAATTGAATTTCCAAGACAATCTCACAAATGATACCAAATATTTTTTACCAAAATTGTTGATTCTATGTGCGAATTTGAAAGTTCTCACAGAAAATATGAAAAAAAGATTGCGAGTTGCTATTTGTTGCTGAAAAATACAAAAGAGAAGATGGCGCAAACTTAGCTAATCTTTTATTCCACAATTCTTTCTTCTGTAATATTCGCAAATTTGTCTTAACTCTATTTATACTGGGCTTTTGGGGGGCTCTCTATTCCTTGGAGAGAGACCAACCCCCCTCCTCTTCCCGCCCTTGCCTAACTTCTGAACCACTAATGCTATTATCATGGAACCATAGACGGAAAAAGAGTTTTCTTTTTTTTCCGTCTTTGATGAAACTTAGTACACATGTAAAACATGATAGGTGCAAACTGATGGAAGAGTTTTTATGATGACGTCATTGATCACGTGATTAAGTTACTTTATTTAAATTGCAGCTTTCCGGACAAATATATGCGAGCACTTGAAAATGGCTCTAGCAACAGTTGCTAACCAATTTTCATGTTCAATTTCTGATTTCATAAAATCATAAAGACTAAAATAAAGTCATCAAGCCAGAAAAAAATGTATGTTTGAGCAATTTTCAATAATATGTAATCATTACATAATATGTAGCAACTTAGAGTCTAATTTCATTTGACATGTAAGAGACGATTAATTTTGCATTGTACTGTTGGTTTATCTGTTTGCTCAAGATTACCGTCAACATTTCAGTACATAGTCTGTATTTGCTTGAATTTGAAAGATTATTCAAGTCTTTGAAATTAATTTGATAGAACATATATGTGCCGGACGGACCAAGCATTCCATTGCTTTTAGTAGCTATAACCGTTGTACATTTTTCAATCAGTTCCTTAAAATGTTCTTTGTCTAAAAACTCTAATAAAGGAAGCAATATGTCCTTGCGAAAGGTCGTCATACTTTCATCCTTGATAATCAAAAGAGCTTGCTTGACCACAAAAGTTTTTAATGAATCTATCATATATTCTTTTGAGAATGCCATCAACGTTACCAATTCAAACAATTGCAGCTGACCTAAAATGAATAAGTTTATATTTGATGTTTTTTTTTTTTTACACTAACCTTTCCAAATATAATGCTCTATTAATAGGATATACAGTGTGTCTCAAAAGGACTTATCCAAAGTGTTCCAACGTTTATTTTCCAGCACAAAAAAATCAAATCGAAATGATTTTTTATATCATAGGAAAGCACTTATTCAGCATTAATCAAACATATAAAATTCAAAACGAAATAACAATTCCTATTATTAGTTGTTAAAGAAAAACTTTTGGCATTAGCTCAAATAATTTGATTCGGGCAATAAGTTTGATTATAAATAAAGTCACCAGAACTTTCACATTTTAAGTTGGATACTAATAATATTTCTTCACTCTGATGATGACCAGTAAAACGTCTGGTCGAATATATAGTCATTTTAAAACACATTTTGGCATTAGATAAGTATTACCTTAAAGATGAATTAACCTTTTTCACAATGCAGAAGGTTTTTAACACAATTAAACAGTTACTGGACCCCTTTGGAAGTGACCTAGAAGCTCCATGACCCATGCTCCAGTAAGCGCTCCCCGGTCAAGAAATAGACTAGAAATAGACATAGATCTCCAAAGATTCCCAAAACGTTGAAAATTCCCGGCACAGAAGTGGTTAAATCAGTTTGAATATTTGAGGCAAACAATTCTAAATTTTCTAGAACTTCCCACTTTCTCCACCACTCTTGCATCTCTGGGAAATTTGGTTATATTGCTCTTTTTTACGATACAGAAACAATCCAAAGCTAAATCATTTTTCCATAAACATTTTTCCAATTTGAAGTCTTGATCATTGTAGGGATGAAGCAGCAGTACAAAAGCCTTATATCTTAAAATTCTTAAATTGTTTTTGAGCTGAAATTTTCTTGAATTTCTCGAATCAGTTCTAAAGATTCTTGACCTACAACCAAAAATTTTGAGCTGAAGTTGGAGCTAAACATCTACTGGTCTTTTAAGAAAAGAATTAATGTATAAAAGCGGAAGAAAATCAAATACCTATAAGCGAAGCTTGATGTTGTGGATAGATTGATTTTAACATTAACACCACACCATTTATCCTTTTTTCTTTCATTTCAATTATTTTGGTTGACGATTCTTTCATACCACACGATAACATTGTCTTGAATACAGGAGATGCCATCGTTAAGATAATACTGTGTACATAAAGTTTTTCATCTTCAACAATTATTGTCACGTCACTGTCTTCCCATTGCTTTGAGAATGGACCATTATAAACATTTAAAGCTTTGGCACCATATCTTGGAAGTTTGAATGTTCCCTAAATGGAATTGACGGAACTTGTTACTGTGCCCAAAAAATATTAACAATGTTGGCCAACATCTCGTGATTTCACGATTTGCTATACCCACCAACATTGTTGGCCGACATTTTTAGCCTGGTTTGCGGCTTATTTAAGATAAGCCTTCTTAGTGACTTAGTGAGGCAATATGAGAAAGTTAGCAAAATCTTAACAATCGCATGTTTTTTCGTACAAATAACAATTAATCAGGAGTAGTCTGGAAAGAATATTTAGTCATTATTAGATAATTGGTTGGCTGCTCTTCTTAAATGTATTAATCGCATAAGTTTTTCTCCGATATGGAGACTTTCTCTGTAATCTGAAGTAACTTTACAGAGGAATGTTTCATTGAGGTGCTAGTGAAAAAATAATTTTAAGATCGTTTCATAAACTTTCCAATAAACAACTATATGCCTTCTCTTTATTTCATACCTCCTCTAAAATGATACAGTCCATTTTTTCTCCATTTTTTTTTAATTTTAGTCCAATTAGGAATTGAGTACATTAAAAGTATTTTTATGCAGTGTCTTTCTCCGAAAGTAAGTAGCAAGGCTTAAAAAATCAATAGTTCTATATAACTATAACTAAACTCGCATATAGCATACTAAATGTAAAACATAAAGAATAACACAGTAAAAAACACAAATTACTCTGACATTTAAAATAAAAACATCAATCTTAACAACCCGTCCTTGATTTTATACTTTGTTTTGTTGTATTGCTGCTATCATTTAATTTCCAAATCTTTTCCAAATCTCTCATTCAGAGACTATGCTCAGACACAAAGCTTTGTATTTATAAGCATTTGATGGATCGTGATTGAGGCATTTACGAAGTAAATTTTCTATTCTTATACATGGCGAAGAACACTTTTGCCGCTTCTTGGACACAGGTGTTTTTTAAACATTGATTTAACAAAACTCAATAAGAAAATTACTATGTGAAGGAAAGTACATCTTCCTGCAGTGTGAAGTTGTAGTTTCGGTTTCTATTTGTGAGTAACAAATAGAAGTGGTTTCTACATGGACATGTACATGGAAATAAAGGTCTGATTGCATCATGGATACCGTATTTTCTCTAATAAGCGCCCGGGCGGTTATAAATTTTTTTTTGAAGTTTAGAGGGGGCGCTTATTGGAGAGGGGCGCTAATTAGAGAAAATACCGTATATCCATGATTACATGGAGCATAAAAAGTCAAATTGATAAAGCCTATTGGAGATCGCGTAGTAAGAAGTTTTTATGCCCACCGTTGCGATATAGTTTGCAGTCGATAGCGCAGCACAGTTTAATTTATCCTATTTTATTTTCTTAACTGTTCTATTTTACTGATTTCAAAGGAACGCTGTGAATTTATGTCCTAAACCAAATAAAACTTATTTTTGTTGGCGCTCTGCAACCTTAAAGTGTGCAGATATCTGTATTAGGTTTTCTTAGGATGAACCTAGAATGAAAATTGCTCAGGTAGAAAGTTTGGCAAAGTTCGAGCACTTTTCTGTTGATATCATTTTCCGAAATTCCTTCAACACTTGTGGCTATCAAAACCACATTTGAAATAGAACAGCGACAACAATAAACCAACATAGTCTAGTCCAAGCAGAAAAATTCAAATTTTAAAACCAAACTTTTTTACCCACTTTCCCAATTATATAGTTTAATTCAAAGCAGGGTATTTTGGAAATTTCGCAGTTATCAAAGCTCAGCCTAAAATCTGCAAATCTTTTCCAATTTACATAAAAACTGCACAGACATAGAGCCTTATGTTAAATTTTAGAATAGTAAAAAGAATTGGCAAAAAAATGTCAAAACATGCTGACATCAGCCTTTGTAGGAGACATATTGTTGTTCTGTTTTCGTTTTAGAATTAATACGACAATGGAGTTTATTCTAAATTTCAAATAGAGTGCCAAAATGAGCTATTTAGAGGTTAAAACAAATAGTGTAGGTGGTTCTGGCCAATGGCCAATATCTCAAGATTTGCTAACGTCAGCAACCTAGATTTTTGCCACGATCTTCCCAATTAAATTTTGTTTGGATATGCAAAATTACGTAGGCAGTTAAAAAGTTATAAAACAAGTTCATCCAGAATAGGGTTAAAACAAATTTTAGAAAAATAGCACTTACCATTTGCTCACAAATTGATAAACAGAAAACTAAAAATGAAAATTAAATGTATAAAACTTTATTTCAAAATGCTTTACAGGTCATGGTTTCCACGGTATCAGGGCAAATTTAGGGTTTCGGAGCATAGCCGGCAATAAAGTTGCTTGATACTATGACGTAGATATAGATTAGTTTGGGTTCAACATGCCAGAGAAAACTTTGAACTTTGACCTCTCTAGATTGCCTAAAAACGCATTTCAAACGACAAATTGTTGATAAAACCGGAAATTGCTAACACGAAATCTAAGTTTTGAGTGCACAGCCTCAATATACGGTCCACATTCTGACATGAAAATGTGAAACCTCAAAATTACCCCTGAAACTATATATTTTCTGATAGGTAAATAAATTCCTTATCATACATGTCAATAACATTGACTAGATATCTAACCAATAAAAGTTTGACCAAGTGAAATTTCAAGAAAAATGTTTTTTGGAATTTTTGACATACAGCCAGTCTAAGAAAATATTTTCAAAAGTCAGAACATTACAATTAGTTTAAAACAAATATATACGTTCTCTACTCTATTTGGCTTATTTCAGGGCCTTTTTAGCGCCCCGCATCTGCAGAAACCGCCGGAAATGTCTATACAGTCGCTAGCGACGGTAACATGCTTTTCAAACATTATCAAACATTATCATTAAACATTAACAAAAAAATTAACAAAAAAAATTATGAATTTCATAATTGTGTGTGAGAGTTTACTGATAACAAAAGTTTTTTTATTACACTTTGAAGGAAAGTTCATGACTTATTGAGTTTACCTTTACAGCAAAAACAAAAGTTTTTTTTAGCACTGTCACTGTCAGAAAATGCATCATTTATTGCAGTTTACCAAAGGTGACAATGTAATATTTTGAACACTGCCAAAAAGTTACAAAAACTTCAACGAAAACCTTTAAACACCGGCAAAACTTTTTGGAAGCAAAAAAAATTACAACATTTTGAAAACTAATAGGGAAATTTGTAGTTTGTTGGAGTTTTAATATTTAAAACTTCTTTTTGAACTCCCACAAAAAATTCAATTGAAAGTTTAAACTGTGACAAAATTTTTGAACACAAACACATCGGAGGTCTTAGAGATGATTCAGTCAATAATCATACTAGGAGAAGTTATTGATCAATGGAAGGAAAACAATGATAATATCTTAGATATCTTAAAGGAGAGGAAACAAGAATTCTTAGAAAAGTATGATATGAACGACGATAATTTTTCTCATTCAATTTCTAAACTTTTACTTGACAAGAGATAAGAGAAAACAACATGCTATCTTGCAGTTTATACAACACAGAGAAAGAGAAAGTAAACAACGCAACTTACTCTGATTTTGTTGATTTCAAGAAGAATTTTTGTGATACTTTTGTAAATATATGAATCGAAAACTTGAACAGCAGCGTTCTGAAATTAAAAGATACGTAGATATTTTGGAAATGAAGGACACTTTTAGGGAGAAATTAAAAAGAACAAAAGATATATTAAAATCTGCCATGGTTGTTCCTAAAATATGCAGCCTTTTGTTAAAAATGTCAAGAAAACTCTTCAAAAGCACTGCAAATGAAAACAACAGAATTGTTAGATACTTTATCACAGTTTCTGAATAACATTTTTACGAGACGCTACATATTTTTTGGAACACTCGGTAGAGCAAAACAATATCAGTCGGAATATTCAAGATCATTAACAAAAAACATAAATCTATCAAAAAACGAGTCAAATCTCAAATAAAAATCATTGCACCTCTTTTCTTGAAGTAAGTAAAAGTGACTCACATTACAACAACAGCAGACAAAACAGAGCAATTAAAAAAGACGATCAATAATTGCCGTCTGATTAATAAAAACATCATAATTATCTTTTAAATACTCAAATAAATAAAAATACTGATTTGTGTACAATGCAGGAAAAGGAGTTTAGGAGAAAGAAAGTCAGTTGTTGTGTGTGGTGATAGTTTTATCAATAACATAGAAGACAATAATTGTCCCGCAGGGAGCGTAGCAACCAAGGGGCTTTGTTGCTTTACCTAAGTGGATGGGACGCTGAAAAAGTTAGTTATCTTTTTGATATTTTTCCGCTTTATGGGGAAATACACGCTTTTTTTTTCATAAGAATATCCTTTATAAGAATATCAGGCTGAACATTTTGACAAAATTAAGAATAACTTAAGAATATTGGTCAGGCTGTTCGATCGATAAACTGAAAATATTTTATCAAAAGTATGTGAAATACATAGGGAACAGAAAGTAAATTTGCAAAGATTTTCTTTTTTTTTCTTATTTTCCAGTGCAAATATCACCTGCTGTTGACTTTCAAGTGAATATGTAATATAAAAAAAAAACATGCACGAAAGATCAATTTTTTAATCATCAAGGAAATGTGAATAATAAAATTTAAGAATATTCTAAGAATAATCGACGCTGAAAAACATTAAAACCCTAAGAATATTTGAGCCTGCTCGGAATTTTTTCATTCTTATAAAAAGAAAAGCGTGTAGTATTGGAAAGAGTAGATGTTTCCTTTTATGCACAAAAATTGACAAGTTCGTGTATATTCTACATCAAATCAAAAGCCAGCGTGTGGAGCTGGCGAATAACAACTATGAGTAGATTTGAGAAAACACAGTCACAGAGTAATATATTTTATCATTTTTTGAATATCTCGGTAATCTCAGGCTTTACAATCGACTCATTGCTTTCAAAAATGGGACACTGGAAAATTAGACCAAAAATCAACAACAGCAGGAACAATAACAACACAATGTTGACCAAGTCGAAGAAGAAGAGCTTGCAATACTGGTTCTTTTTATACAAAGGTTAAACCTATTTCCACTGACACACCAAAACAATCAGACAATAACATAACTGGTCACCGCTCTGTTGATAGGGACACTTTAACTTCTGCCCATCGCCTTGCTTTCATGCCCGGAATTTCAGATGAACAGTTTACCACTCCATCTAAAGTTCAGCAAGAAAATGGAATCGTTTTGACATAAACCGCCGTCTTGTTTGTGTCATGCGTAATATTAGATAAAGAATTCAATTGTCAATTTTTAAATTTACCGCGTTGATGAATACGCCGTCAGATTTGACCAAAAATAACTAAAAGAAAACAACAAAAGCAGTGATATCTGCTATAATTAAAGTAGCTGAAGAGACTATGAGGGAGGCAACTGACGAAGTGAAATTTCCCGAAGAGAAAACCTCTGATATTGCAGGGTTGTATGACGGCTCCTGGTAATGAAGGGGATTTTCATCCCTAAACGGAAATTCCACTGCTATTGCAATGGGTAACAGGAAAATTGACAGTAAGCTTAAACAAAATTTTGAAAACCATTGACAGAAAAAGTTTTGATACATTGTTTTCTAAACACAAATACAAGCTGAATTATGTAGGCTAAGCTGGATCGATGGAGGTCAACAGGTCTCAGAAAATCTTTGAACGAAGTATCAAAAACATTCTCTTCGATATTTTAAATTTTTTGGGGATGGTGACAGAAAAAGCTATTTCTCTACAAAGGACACATTTACCTTGGTATTGAATTTGAAAAACTCAAATGCGTTGGTGTTCAAAATCGTATCGGAAACTGCCTGCGGAATCTGAAAAAGAAGGTGTCGGGTCTGGGCGGACGTGGTAAGTAACAAAAGTTCATCTTGATCGTTTTCAAAATTACTATGGAATTGCAGTAAGGTCAAATGTAGGCGTTTTAAAAAGAATGAAACAAGCTGTACTTGCTGCTTTATTTCACGTTGCATCCTCACGAAAAAACAACTACCATGACACCTACTGTTCAAAAGGTGAAACTTCCTGGTGCAAATTTCAACGCAACAAGGCTTTGAGTACATCAACCTGTGTTTATAGAATTGAGTGATGAAAATCTGCTGAAGAAGTGCTTGAACGGACAGATAAAAAACCGCAACGAGAGTTTTAACTCCCTTATATGGAAGGGCTTGTCAAAGTTAGAAAACAAAGTTCAATTGCTATTTTCAAAAGATTATAAACATCGATCCTGGACAATACATGACAAAACAATGCTCAAAATTGAATAGGAAGTGATTATTTTACAGTTCGTACAAAGCAAAAGACAGTGTAAAGAAGCGCCATAAAATCATCCAAGGCCAGGCAAAAAGAAGCAATTTAAAAAAAAACTGATGCAGAAGAAAGAACACTTTAAAAAGTTGGGGAATTTGTTTGATTGTATTGAGTTTTTTTTGTAAATAGTTTATACAACATAGAATGTAAAAAAAATCATACCTGACTCTTAACGGATTGACTTTTCAAGTTGCCGGCTCTAATATCTTTTGAACTTTACCAAATTTTCAGCAAAGTTTCATCTACTCCAGACCTGTGATTCAAACCAAAAATATTTTCCATTTTTAATAGATTAAAAGAACAGAATCAATTTATATAAAAAATTGGCATGAAAAAGAAATGGCCGCCGTCATTATGGAATTTGAAAATTAAACAAAAGAATTTTTCTAGTTTACATCATAGTTTTATTCAAACATAGGCTGAAAATATCAACATGATTGAACCAATAAAAATTTATATATCATAGCCGGCATCTGACCCTTTTTATCCTCAATTTTGGCCTTTATCCTTGGTTTCCATGGCAACGGGACCAAATTTTTGAAAAAGCTATTGAAAAATTTTCTGACTTTTCTCTTTCAAGTTATTCGATATATTTTAGGGGCAATTTCATTCGTATCATTGTTAGAAAAAATATGCACGTATTCCCTCTTAACGTATTTCAAACACTTTCTTGCCTTTATTTTTCATGAAAAAGCGATATTTCAACTAACATCAGACCAGTCGAATAAAAAGTTCTGCGTAATCTCGCTAGTATCGCGAAATTAAAACGTCTATGCTCCTACCGAACACTTTTAAGACTTGATTTTATTCATGCACGATCTTTTTTGCCGAATTTGGGAAATCAGAAAGAAATGATTCGCGAAATCTCATTTCCTCTAACTCTTTTTAGATAATACAAATAGGAAAAGGTAAAAATCAATCATTTTATTGTATAAAAATTTCGCGGGTCATTTTGAATTCCCAGTTTTTTTTAGTGAACATTGCATTTCGCGATTCGAGCAAATGTGTGAATTTCGTGGAATTTTAATTTCGCAATTCTAACAAAGAATTACGAATTTAGAATTCAGTAAGTCTCGAAATTGTGTTTTTTAGTCGCTTATATAGGTAAAAGAAGACATTTTTTAGGAGAAACTTTAAGTAATATTTCCTTTAAAAATCAATATTCTCTGATGTGATGTGATTTCGACATAACTGAAGTTTGATTTCTCGGGGTACGTTGGTCTGTTATGGTTCTAGCAATTTTATGATCCACTCACTCACTCACTGCTCTTAGACGGAGAGTTATGATGTCAGGGGCATATCCAAGGTAGGTCAAGTAGGTCAAATGACCTAGATAGATTTTTACATAAGTTGTAATATAAAAATTCAACAAAAAAATATTCCTTTATTTCAACGACTTATTTATGAAAATTAGTGACTATATGATAATTAGAAGAAAAAAGTCAGCAGCAAAAAATGACTCATTGGCGAAATTATGTTTTATCTTTGTCGTTCGCGCGCGCGAGTGGCCGACCTATGATAATCGCTACTTGACCCAAATACCTATATAGTACAAATTTTCCTAAAAGTGCAAACGCCTGACCTTATTGCGCCTTGTTCACACTAGATTTCTAGGCTATCTTCCCACAATCTAAAGGTCGCTATTTATGCTGAAATGAGCATGAAATTGCATGAGAATACATGGAAGGCTTAGCTCAGATGTAAGCTGGATGGCAAGCATATGTTCTGCAATTTTGATAGTGATAGTGATAGTGATAGTAATAGTTTGTATTTCGCCTAATAGTAATAACTTTTTACAAAAATTAGCTTAAAAAATGAGCAAGAAGAAGACTTCACCAAGCCCCAAAAATTATTATTATTATTATTATTAAAAATATTTATACAGGATGTAAATTTCAATGTTAAAACATTGCTGTTAACATGTGTCCTGTGTTACAAAAATTACAGGAAAAATATATAAAATGAGTAAAAATTGCTAAAATAAATAAAACCAGATGGTCAAAATTTAGGAGAGAAAAAAAAACATCTAAATGAAATAGAACAAGAAGAAGAATTATAACTGAAGGAAAGTTTAATGTTTCTTTTTGTTCTATTTCTTCGCAAGAAGTAGAGGATTTGAACGATATTGAACGAATGTAAACGAAAAGTAAAGTAT
>JAUBWS010057079.1:0-16418 GCA_032270445.1 Darlingtonia californica | reverse complement strand
CTCTGTTCTTTGCTAAGGAAAATGATATATATATATTTTTATCTTTGTCTTTTGTATTTTAGAATGGGCTTCTTGGGAAAATTGGGTCTTAGAAAGTTTACCTTGTCTCAAAATCGAAGAGAGTCGAACACGTAAATGTTTAATAGATACTTCGCTGGATTCATTCGAAGAGCTCCCGCACAGCAAATGCACACACATTATAAAAGATCGAACAGGCCAAGTGACTGACGGTGTAGAGAGACGCTCCAATAAAACAGATATTCCATGTTTCAGTTAGTATTCACTATTATTTTTATTGCTACCTTACGTCATCACATTTCGCGGGTGAAAATGAAATGTATAGTGAATAAAAAAATTTGATAGGGAAAAAGATAGTGTTATTTGCTAGTGATGATGATGATACAAGTACATACCGAACCGTTTGTCATGATCAAAACGTTGTTTTTCATCTTCATTTTCATTGTAAAATTTCCTTGGCTCAAAGGAAAATTCTTCAATGAAGTTAAATCTACTTGAAATTCTAAAATTTCCATGGTTTTGCGTCAGGAGTCTAGGAGCATTTCATAGAAGTTTTACTTGCGTCAAAAAATACAATCGGAGTGGGGACCCTCTAGTAAACATATGAATGTCACGTGACCCATACACCCAGGGACTCGCAACCCTAAAAACTAAGAACTCTCAAAATCTGGGTTCATTTATTATGAAATATATTCATAATCATCATTTATTAAAGAAACAGCAAAAAATACACAAAACCGTGAAATTAAATCCACGCAAAACGTAAATATTTTGTTAGACCGCGAAATTAAATCCACGCGAAACGTAAATATTGTGTAAGACCGCGAAATTAAATCCACGCGAAACGTAAATATTTTGTAAGACCGCGAAATCAATTCAAGTAAAATTTTATCCGCATGAGGTAGCCCAATTGCTGCACAATGTGATTCCAAAGATCCCCATATTCAGATTGTATATTTCCAGACAGTAATCAGAATTTCTACCTATTCTATTTTTTTCACATGAAAACACTTTCAACGAGCCCTCCATTTGGCATGATTGCGCCAGTGGGTTTTTAGTGGAATGAGGGTTTATAAAATTTAAATTTTTTTGACGTAATAGCGTAAAATTAGGTGCTAGCGTCCAAATTCGCGCTTTTTTTCTCTTACGAAACACGTAAAAAAATCGCGAGGCCGTAAAGTAAAGAAAATATAGTGTTCGAAAGAGTCTTTGCGAAAGAAGTTTTTATAATGAAAGAAAACACTTCTTGTTTTTAAATAAATATTAAATTGTTATGCTATTGATTCTACTTATGCGCGTTCCTTTCCTTTAAGAAACATTTTAGAAATATTTTGGTTCAAATAGTACCTAGGATGCCTCAAAAGCGTGTTTCTTGAGAAACACAAGGCGTGTATACTTATTAGAGTCCCGGGTTCGAACTCCTTAACAGGGCTGTCGACACTTTTTTCAGAGTAATGTTTTTTGAAACAATAAACAGTGTAAATACTATATAATGATATTTTCTGTCTGGAAATTGTACTTTTAGCCATTCTGGTAGTTTAAAAAATCAAAATTTTCTCCAACGCGTCGGCTACCCAACCATGGTGGATCCTCCTACGTCACTAACCCTGACCCCTCTACTTTTTGTATTGTGTCGACGGCCCTTAAGAGCTTTCTGTAAATAGAATTTGCTATTCACTCTTAAATCTGCATGGCGCACTGAGGTGTTTCCGAAATGGAAAGAACCCACATTGATAACAGTTCATGAAGAATTGAAGAGTTTAACCTGATTAAATAATTCATTCATTCAATCATTCATTCATTGGGAAAATTACCAGAATAAATATCGTCATTCCAAGAGCCATTTAATCTGGCGCAATTTTATCAATTTTGCCTTTACCTGTGCGTTAGGGCTTGCAAAGGCGACAAAGTCTCAACCTCTGACGCTTTGAGTCTGTATATTGTGTTATTTTAGGATGGGAGGACTGGCAGAGTCAAGGTTGTAATGTCACATGTGACAATGGAACAGAAACATTCAAACGTAGATGTTTCGACTTTTTTGGCAAAGAAAAGGATAAAGAAGAATGCGTGTCTGCGTTCGATGGAAAAGATATCAAAACTCACCCATGCTATACAGGAATCTCTTGTTCAGGTAATTTGAAGCTTTTTGCTTTATTCTAACTAAGATGAATGTTTGACTGCGTTCCGTGGAAAAGATATCGAAACTTATCCATGTTATACAGGACTCTCTTGTTCAAATAAGTTGAACGTTTATATATATATAGCTTTTTCCTGATGATTTACACTCTGGATAAGTGGGACTTCATACAAAAAACCATAGTAACATTCGCCGGGTGGGACTTCATACAAAAATCCATAGTAACATTCGCCGGGTAGGACTTTTTGTTTTCAATCCATTTTATTCAGAAAGAAGTACTACTTTTTCTATTCATTACAAAACGTGAACAACATCCGAATACTGGTCCCGTATATTACCGTATATGGATTAATTTCTTTAATATGAGGTTTCAAATGCTTAATTTTTTATAAAAACGTTTGATATTAGTTGTTTCTCTTAAATTTTAAAGTACAAGGTTCTAAAATGATAGTGACTCATTTTCATTTAAAACTGTATTTATCTTTCAGGGCCGGCGAATCATTTTCGAAAGTGCGGTGGCCTTATAATATTGAATAAGGAGGCCCAACCATGGTTGGGGCCGACGGGCCAAGAAAATATTTTAAACAATAGGGGTCCACTTTGGCTAAAACGTGATCTAAATTTTACATTTAACTATTAAATAAACCTCAGAAATTCATGATTAATCAAAGTCAAATTTGTTCCCGTCATACCCGATATTCCCGATTTCCCGAAGTATTTTGGAACGGATTTTTTTGCAAGTCTAGAAACAGGCCCATTTTTGCTAGTAATTAGAAAACTCTTTGGTTGAAAGTAACAGCTCTATCTAACTCCATTTGAATAAGTTTTCTGTCAGAATAGACAGTTCTAAGGCATCTTTCCTGAAGGCGATCAATTTTCTTTCTAAAGTGCTATCGAAACATCCAAATCAAGGAACAATAGCTGAACTGGCTTCGAAAAAATGCATTCATGAGTGACGTGATTTGGGCGGATTCTAGCTAATTCTAGCTCGCGGTTCATTGAAATTTTCGTATTTCGCGTGATGATGTTCGCTGCATGACGCACTGCGTGCAAAACATCCGTATTCGGTAGAAGTTCACATTGTGACGAGTTTCAGAAAATGCTCCGAATTGTTGTAAAGTCACTGTATTTTAAGCGATTTGATTGTAAAACGCTACATTTAAAAAAATTACGCAGGAGTATACTATCGCGGTTGATTAATTTTTAAGAGTTTTGCGGAAGAAACTTTCGCGGAAAGGCCAAAAATCTGCGAAAACGGTGAAACTTTCTTCCCGCCAGAGTTTCTTCCTTTAAGATAATCAATTTCTCTTGAATATTATTTAGATGCTGTTTCACAATGGACCCAGTGGTCTAGCTGCTCCAAGAGTTGTAATGTTGGTAGTAGCCGTCGTACACGTTTCTGTCAAGGAGATAATGATATTTGCAAGGTCTATGCAATGGATGATCGACAAACTTGTAACACTCATCTTTGTCCTAGTAAGTTATCATTTGTGACGGTTTATGGAAATAGGGGACATAAAACCAACCATGATTACTTGTTTTGTTTTTTTTGTTTGTGTTTTACGTCATGCAATTCGTGGCAAATTTCGATTCCCTCCCACTCCAAGTGTTGCTTAACGGTTGAATCTTTCATAAATTACCTTCAAATTTAACTTGCTTTCTAAACAGCAAAATCTAATTCCTCCAAATCGTGTTAAATTTGTCAAAATCTACTCTTTTAAAGGCAATTTACCTTATTGGACAAAATCTTCGTGACGAGATTCAATTTTCTGTAATCTCCCAAAAATTTCGTCATTTTTGTCCGATATGTTAGTTAAAAAAGTTTATTTTCGAAATGTGCTTTATTTTTAAGTCATGTATATAGAAAATAACTTTACAGTCTTCTTAGGTGTGTGTTGGAAAACAAAATGCAAGAAACAAAAGTAGACCGGTAGAAAAATAAGTAAACACTTATCCCGGTTTATATGAAAAGGTCATTCCCTGGGGTCAACAAGGAAATGCGTTGATTGATCAGGCATAAGAGTTGTTCGTTGATGCGTGATTGTTACCTTTGACCTCTAACCTGCACGTACAACAGAACTCCCTGCGATAGAGAACACGCGGCGAAGTTTTCGCACCGAGGCGAACGGCACCCTGAAAGGAGAAAACTTATCTTATTTTTTTCTTCCCTTTTCGCGCTACAAACATTTTTTTTCATGCAAGCTAAATTCATTTTTTATGGTTTGCATTCTTCTCTTAGTTAATGGATATTGGAAAGAATGGTCAACATGGAGTGTTTGCTCTGCTACATGTAACGATGGCAATAGGACACGATATAGAGAATGCATACCACACCGAAATGGTGGAAAACCGTGTGAAGGGTTAGATAAAGACACACCCGTTGATTCTGAGCTTCTGCATCCGATAGATGTTGGAAATTGTACGAGCAATGCAACTTGTCCAGGTAGATATTACCTACTACTCGAAGGCCATTAAATTCCCACAGAACGTCTTTAAGACATCCATATGATAGTCAGAAAACGTCTTAGGAAAGAAAATAACACTTGTACCTCATTCAGCATGTTTTGTCTTGTTTTGAGACCATTTCTGTCTTAACAAACTCCTAAATGTAATACTGAAATGACCTGCTTTTTACATCATTTTGTTAAATAGTGGGTTCCTATTACCGTAATTCTTCCAATAAGCGCCCCCTTGTGACGCTCAAAAATTGTAAATAAGCGCCCGGGTGCTTATTCGAGGATTTAGAAACTAGGCGTGACAAATGAAACTCGGAAAAGGTGTCTTTGAATTTGATTTACCCATAACAGAGATAACATGTAAATGATCACAAACTTTTTATTCGTTTTATAAATAGTGGTCACCCTTAGCTCCACGAATTGCTCAGTCGCCTGTAAAGACGCGAATCTGGTGTGCAGCATAAAACCCCTTGGTGACGAAGTTGAAATTGCTAAAAGAGCAAATATACATTGTGGCGACATGAAACATAGTAACTACAGTGAAGCTTGGCATCCGAGCATAGACGATCAAGATGAGGGTGTTATTGAATGTCAAGGCTTTCAAAATGCAAAGATTATAGATTGTAAAGGTGATCCGCCTAAAGGAATTAAAAGAATATGCAATTGCATATCTGAAGGTAACTTGTATTTTTATTTTATTACATATATTCTTGTAAATTCTCCTGTGAACCTTTACATTGGCTTCAATGAGGGATTTCTTCAAGGCCTGGACAAAAATGTTGTGTGATATGCGTCCATCCACGCCCGGTTGACTGTGAGGCGTGTGATCAATGACTTGCTCAAAATAAAATTATTTTGTTATTTGCACTCTAAATCTGTTACATATTTGTGACGGTCTACGGGAAAAGGGGGCATAAAGCTATCCATAATTCACTTGTTTGCCTCTCAAAATCATGAAAATACGTCTATGGAGGAGTGTATTTCTATTAAAGTGACACGCAAATTGCGTGTCGCTTAAATAGAAATGACCTCCTCCACAGACGTTTTTTTCATGATTTTGCAAGTAGGTGGAGTATGGTCGTGGTAAAAATAACCATGCCCCCTTTTCCCATGGAACGTCACATTTGCATTTTTTTGTGTTATACAGAGCGATGATCGGTAGAGTGCATGCCAACAAATTTTAGTTCTAGCTTTAGGCGTGTGGAGGTTGCACGACAGGCTTTTCTTCAAAAGCACAGTAATACAAGTTTAACTCTTTGATTTGCAGAATATTTCTAAATTTCATAACCTTGGACAAAATCTTTAAAATTCCATAACAAATATATTTATAATCTACATTTAAGTGGTTGGAACCATGTCCATTCAAGTGGATATTGACACAAATAGGTTGAGCAAACTTCTGTAGCGAATACAAAAGAAGATTTTCAGAAAGCTCGGCATTGTAAAAGGCTCAGGTTCCTGTAATGAAAATATGAAATAAAAAGCTCATTTTTCATTATTTTTTCCTCTGAATTTTTTCGGTTGTTCAATCTTTCGAAAGTAGCAAGAATTTTTCAATTTTATTCAGTAGTTATGATATTAAAAGCTATTTCATTTTAGATCCAGCTATTTTGAAATAGAGTTTAACATCTTTATGATCAACTGAAATTTAAGTTTTAAAGCAAAAGAAAATAATTGGAAGAGTTCTTAGACTTTTAAAAAATAGGGCAAAATAAGTTGTTCTTGTGACAGAATAGGTTTGAATTGAAAAACATTCTATGTAAAGCCATATTCATATGGAGGTGCAATGCTAGGATGTACAAAATGTAGTGCACATCAGATATTTGATGGTAACTATCTCTTCTCATACAAAACGATAATAATTGAGGTAATGTTATAACTATAGTCTATCTGATATACCGCTCCGGGTTTTTCTTCCCTAAACATAGTCTATCAACGCACATCCAAAACCGAGTATGTCAAAATTGTAAAATACAGAGGATGTGCAAAAGCTGCTACCAAAATAACAAAACAATCAGCACAACAAAAGAAAAGAGCCAATCACTTCGCTATGTTTGGCACTATGAACCAATCAGCGGGGAATATTTATAACAGTCGAAAATCTATGTTTATAGTTTCCAGTCTGCAAATTACTGACAATTGGATGTCTATAGATAGACCATGTGTATAGTAAAACAGCCCAAAACGGTTTTTGGATACGCTAGTGTAGCTATAGCAAGTAAGCTATGGCTCTACTCAAGAGCGTTGAATAACAAAGTTACAAGTTTAAATTTGATGAATTAATAGCCAGCCTTTGCCGTAGTTGCTTTCAAGTCATACCAAAGACACAAAAATGGTACTTGATGCCTGCTTGCTAAACACTTAGCAATGTATGGTAACGATCAAGGGTAAGTGGAGTATTCCAGTAAAAGGCATAGCGCCCTCCCCTGCATCTCGGTGTAGTAGCTAAGGTAAATGGAGCCTTCGGGTTGCCCTCGACTGCGGTCGACTGACTTACTTACTGAAGATTAAATTTGTTTTTCTAGCAAGGTTCACAGGTTGCGATTGTCAGCTGGGACGTCGGAAACTCTGTACACAGTTCAGAGACTTTTTCAGTGTCGTGGGAGTCCGACAACATAAACCGTAAATCGGCAATTCGTTTACATTAGCCGACACATGTCGTGAAAGATATCGTAGCCGACAATCAACAGCATGTAACCCATGCATTATCCTCTCTTTATTTAGATGAAATTAAAATGGGAGCTTGGAGCATATGGGGAGAATGTTCGACATCGTGTGGCCCTGGAACGAAACAGAGAAGCCGTGAATTTGCTTTTTCTGATAGTGACACTTTGACTTACACAAGCTATAGAGCGTGCAACCACGAAGAATGTAGAAGTATGCAATTTAGATTTTTTTTCCCAGAACAACTGAATAAAAGCTAAAATGTTAAGTTCATTACCTTTAAAACCGTCTAAAACTTGTAAAACTTGCCAAAATTAATCCTTCTAAGTGTAATCGAGACTTGGGTGACACATACCCGACAATTTCGAAGGCAAGTACCCAGGGGCGGATACAAACTCTTCAAACCACCATGTGAAAATCCCGAACTTTTCCGATTTTATGATTAAATTTCCCCGATTCTTCCCGAAATGTCTATAAAATTTTCCCGATTTTGGTAATTTCAGACTACTTAACTGTGTGTAATCACAACTTTCACATAGTCTCTATCCTGCCCCTAGCCCCGAAATAGGGATAGCTGGAGTAATAAAGAGGGTTGTGCATGTAGAAATATTCAATAGTGAAATAGTGAAATAAATTAGTACAGCTGTGCGGCTAAAATTTTTTGCTCTAAAATGATGACTTATTTCTCGCACCACCCTAGCCTGTAAGTTTTCCGTACCGGTGCGGTGGTCTAGTAAAGGCTAGCATCAACCTCACGTGATCCCCAAATAGTCCGAGGAAATCCTTAGAAAGCCAATGAAAGTCTTTGGATTTCTCTTTGTGGATCCGTGGCAGGGTGGTTAAGGCGCTGGGCTTAGAACTCAGGGGTCTCAAGTTCGACGCCGGCCGTGGAAACTACCTCACCGTGTTAATTCAACAAGGTTCCCTGTAGGTGTTTCCAGGAAGGCAGGGCCCTCATTGATAGCAGTTTATAAAAACTGAAGAGGCTATTCTGGGTAAATAATCATAAGTAAATAAAATAGATAATTTAGTCCTGAAAAAAAAAAGGAATTTTATGTTTCTTGTAAACTTATGAAGAAAGAAATAAAATAGTGAAATATTTTTAGTCCAATAATTTCAATAGTTTGAACATTGATATGCATGTTATAAGGTACTGTGTTAACTGAAACCACATTTATGGTCGAGTCTAACCTCAATCTACCTATAGCTTGGAATTCTTACCCTGTGCCAGGGTCTTCTCACGGAAGCTAGTAGATTTAGAGTATCATTTTCATATTATCATCTCATAGTTGATGGTGCATGGAGTGAATGGAGTGGTTTTGGTGAATGTAGTGTTACTTGTGGTTCTGGAACAGAAAATCGAACGCGTAAATGTGATAATCCGGTTCCTTTACATGGTGGAAGAAATTGTTCCGGTCCAAGTATTGATTCCAAAGCATGCGGTGCTCCTCCTATCTGTCCAGGTAAGTAATTAAGAATATACCTTAACGAGATAAATTTTCACGTGAATTTATTTACGCGAATTCACAAGGTTTTGTCCTGCGAATAATTTGTCTCCTTAAAAGGTATAGATATTCTAGGAGCAAAATATTTAAAAACATCCCGTACACTTTGAGAAAAGAATAACAAAAAATAAAAGAATCACGCAAAGCTGCAAAATCACCAAAGATCATTTTATATAAACTCTCGCTTGATTCACGCTCTCTTTCTTACTTCCTGTATTGCTCTATCATATTAGCATCTTTTGTGAAGAATCACAAGTCTTTTTACGGCGAGCTATAACAATTTCTAGCAAGGTCTTCAGTTTCAGTTGAGAAAACGGTAATCTCGACTGATGAGGCCTCATGGGGGCGAAACGTAACAAAATCATAGTTCCCGAGCCAGTTGTTGGGACAAAGAAAAAACTGAATGAGTGCGAATTAGCGACTTGCACTTCGCAAAATGCGAACCTATTTTTAGTTTCAGCAAAGCTTTATCCAAAAATGCGAATCTGAATGTTTGTTCTTTCTTGAAAATTTAATAAGCAATAATTTTTAAACAAAACAAAGTTCTTTAAAAGCATTTAAACTCTATAAATAACGTTAATTAAGATCGCAAACTCTTTCAATTTTCTTCGCAAATTCACTGAAATGCTTCGCAAAACCCTTCACTTGCGGAGCGATATTTTTTTTGCGAAGCTATATATCTTCTCTGTTTCGGACCCTGAATGAAGCTGGTAACATTGTTTTTTTTTAAATATTTTTCTTGCAGTTCACGGCGGATGGTCCGCATGGAAGTTGTATTCCAACTGTTCCGCTGCTTGTACTGTGCCGAATGCTACTCTTCCAGTAAGAACATACATCCGGGAATGTACAAACCCTGTTCCAGAGTTTGGTGGTAGCCCATGTTCCGGCCCAAAAACACAAATGGAGACATGCAATTTGCCATTTTGTGAAAGTAAGAGATTCTATCTTCATATTTGAAACATCAAAACCAAAACTAACAAAATAAATTTTTAGAATAACTTTTGTTAAGTCTTTGTTTACATTGAGACAGGTTGTCTGGATTGCCGTATGGTTACGCAGAGAACGGACTTGGTCAAGGCATCTGCTTGATCTGAATTCTAATGCTTTCAAAACGATAAAGGAAAAATCTGGGAATTTATTTACCTGGAGGATAAGGGAAAAATAAGGAAACATTCTGTTTATAAGAGACTCCTTTTTATTCCAGAAGGTATCAATTATTAATTTTCTTCACGTCGGACCCAGCCATGGTAGGTGAAAACCTAATCTAGATACTAGACTCTTGCCCTCGCTTCCGCTTCTATAATACTCTTATGAGTGAAGCTTCCACACCTTTCCCGTGCCACAAATATTCCCGCGGGAGCCTGGATACTATAGAGCGACTCGTTTCGAGTCTAGTGAAAACCATGAATTGGAGTTGCGGCCACTACTGCCACAAGGTGGTGGTGAAAGTCTAGAAACCAATACTCTAAGACCTAGATTAGACGCCTTATTTTTGTCACGCTAAACTGAATTATGTTGGCTGAAAAAATTTAAGTCAATTAAGTTCGACAAAAAGAACGGCGTTTAATGCTTTGAATTAAGGTCGACCTAGATTAAGTGCAACAGAATTTGCCGATTGAGACGGCAATTAATTAGACACTTCCATCTACTACGAACTACGAAACAAACGTTATTACCATGGTCTCAAATCGTGAATTCAAAGCAAACGTTTGAGAAGGCCTGAACTATACCCGCGCAGATTTAACTTAGTTTGATACGGCTTATAATAAATCAACGTCGTGTCGAACTAAATTAACATGCCGCTTTTTTGTCGATCTCAATTTCATTTAGTTTCGCGGGGCAAATGTGAGGTGTCTATTGGAGGCCTAAGGTCCGGAATAAAGGAGGTGGGTCAGAAATTTGAGTAAAATTCAATAAAGGTAGCATTTACAAAGTGTTCAGAATAAAACTAAAAAATTAATATGCAGGAGGTCCTAATAAGAGTAGGGGGGAGCCGAATTTGTTTAAAAATAATAAGTGGAAGAGGGGGCGTTTATTTTGAACCTTAGAGTAAGTCGCTCTTGGATGTGGTCAAACTTACCCACTTACTTTTCGTTTTTATGCAGAGGTTTCTGTTGCAGTTAAATGTAAATTCACCAACGAAACATTCAATAGCGACCTTATGGAACGATCTTCGGAAAAGTTTCAACAACTTAAACAGAAAATTTACGAGAACGTAAGTCATTTGTATACATACGCACAGCGGAGCGAACGCATATCGAGCAGAGACAATCTATCGCAGAAATAAATTATTGTGGATTTTTTTATTCATCTTTTTGTTCGAAGTTTAGGATTTTTCCGGGAAATTTTATTCCATTAATTTATTCATTAATGTTGTTTTTTTAACTTTATGCGAAATATCAGGGAATGTCGTGAAACTATTGATGTTACGATTAAGTGGAATTAGCTTTCAGTAATTATTTTTGTGAACCCGGAGCCGAAAAGAACAAATGTGAAATTTTACAACGATTTGATGTGTGCATTCGTCAAAATTGTTCATATCACGTGATCTGCGAATATCCTATACTGGTTGACAGGCGTTGTCTTTTGGTTCTGATTTTGCGGTTTTACTTCGTGATCACAAAACCGATGTATTTTTTCACTTTTAAGAAAGTAGAATTAACATGTTGTGTCAGTTCAGATATCTCCATAGGGAAATTTTCAGCTTATCTGTGGAATCAAAACTTTCATGAATATAGAATTTTTGTCAAACCGTTGAATTGTTATGTCGCGAAATATAACATTCATACTTGACAGCGAAATTAAGAGGACACAAACTGCACAATTAATTATCATGTAATAAAGTATAATCCTTCTTGTACTTTTAGATATTTCATTTGTATAACAGCAAACCATACATCTTGGGAGATAAACAATTCATCGGCATAGAAGTTCACAGCTTTGAGTAAGTCTTATACGTTTACAATCAACGAAATTTTCCCGACGGAAATTATAATAATAATAATGATAAACGGTTTTATATTCCATGCATCCATTATCTACAAATGGTTGTTCTCGCAGAGGAAATACGTTTGTAGGTGTATGTGCAACGTCATTACAAAATAGTATAAAAAGTACAACAACAGTAAAATGCTAAAAAAAAAGTTGATCTTCATTTTCGTCTTTTCCACCAATCGATCATCTCGTTCGTTCACCAAGGAATTCTTTGCTTTGACGCAAATACTGCCGTGTGTTAACGTCCTTAAAGAACTTCGAAAATAATCTGTTAATGTGATATCAAAAGTAGAAAATCATATACTGTATAAGTCCCAATTATTATTTATATTTATTATGGCAAGTAAATCAATTCAACATAATTTGGGATTAGGCAAGTACGGGAATTTTTTACTGAGTTGTAATTAACCATACGATTAAACTTAAAATAAAGAATATAATTTACAATCTAAGTTAGAAATTACTAAAAATTATTGATAAACTCAACTTTTCAATTTTTCTACAGTGAAATTAAACCTCGATTTTTTCTCCGTTAAGCCGGATTTTCACTTGCGAATTTTTCGTACAAAATAATAAATTTATTGAACCGTCATTGGTTAGTGATGTTTTTTACTGATTACCCTTTATTGCTTTCTATTGAAAATTTTAAGAAAAACTGGCTTTATTCTTAATCATTTTTGGTTATTATATTTCTTCCTAGGAATGGAACTGGGATTGCAACAGAAGGTGGGCTTATCATCAAGAATTAATGTCAACCATCGTCACTGGTCAATCACAAGATTTCTTTACGACAATTATTTACAAAATCTTTTTCAAAATATGTGAAACTAACATAAGAAAGCTTATCACTTTTTTTCAAGTTTACAGGTCATTGTCGCCATTTTTTGCCCTTTTTTTTCTATTTTTTACTGAAAATACCTCTAAACGTTTGGTCAGAAATCAATTATTATTTCATATTTAAAGTCGCAAAGATTCTTATTTCTTCTTTTTCGAATTATTTTTCTGTAGCTTAATGTTCCACTCGGCAATATCTTTTCATTAAGAAACAGAATTTTTCAATTTCATTCAATAGATAAAATATTAAGCTTTCTTAATTTTGGTTTCAGGTATTTTGAAATAGACTTTATTTGCATATCATTTTTAAAGGCTCAAGTTAACTTTTTCTGTACAATTTTGGTCGGTATGTCTAAAATTGCAACCACAAATAAAGTTTCATTGAAACTAACGTTTTGGTGCGAGGTCGTGGAAGACGAGGCGTGCGCTGGATTCTAGCTTTAATCGACTTTGGTCTCTATCAAAAAATCTTGAATCCCAAAAGATGAAGCGTAATAAAGGCACGTAAAAGTTTTGACCTGGTAATCTCAGGGTGTCTGCCGGATCAGGGAAAAATCAAGAAAGTTTTCCGGAAAATCAGGGAGGAATCAGGGATAAAGCTCTTATCTGTTTCCAGCATAATTTATTTCATTGTTGAAGTGCGTATGAACATTTGTTTTTGTGTAATATTTTTTTCTCTGAAAAAAGTTTTTCCACTGAAAAGTGCATTGAAATATTAGATTAAAAACCACCAAATTCGATTTTAAAAGCAAGAAAAACATCTGAAAAAATTTGTATATAATCAGGGAAATCCATGCTAGAATTTTGGCAGACACCCTGAATCTATGCAGTAAACTTTGTTATATATTATTCTTCGATTCGCAAAGGATCCACGCTATAGTTTGCACACATGGCTGAGTATTTGACAGTGTAGAAGAATCGCAACAGTGGCGTAACTGAACGAAAATTTGGGCAGGTACAATTCATATATTTTTGGTCGTAAACCTAGGAAGGACAGGTCATCTTTCATTTGAGACGGATTAAGTTTATGGCGTTAGATGACCTTGCTTCGACAGGTGAAGAAATTTTAACGCTTCCCAATTAGCAAAAACATGTACAAAAAAACAAAATTTCATTGCAAAAAAGGGCACATTAAAACACAGGGCGGTGCAAGCAACGCACCCCTACCTCCCCAGTTACGCCACTGTCACACTTTATTATTTATTAAATTATCTTCATAAACACTGTACATAGCATAGAAACAATATATCTAGTACTACATATGCATATCTATATTTACTTGTAAATAGTAACATCCTCTCCATCATATACAGCTCTCTCCTTCTCTCTCTTTTAACACTCATTGTAATAGGGCCTGATGATAAGATTTCAGAATCTTCTAAAGGCTCCTGCCTGTAAATATCTTAGTTGCATTTAATAGACGAAAATATTTACAAAATACAAAAATCACACTTATTTCAAAACAAGCACAGTTTTATATAAGAATTATTTTGCTAAATAAGTAAAATGAAGACTATGATGATTGTCACCTAACATCTTTAACTGAAACATTCAAGAGATTTCACTTCGTTTTGGGATAATAGCGAGGTTAAGCAAACCAAAATCTAAGACGTACCGCCCGCAAAATTAGACACTGACCGATTGCCCCGTTAGAAATTTGTAAAGCATTACAATTTCCAAACCATCTGAGCAACGTTTACGTCGTAGATTTTGGTTTGCTTAACCTCACTATTGTACCCGAAAAAAACTGGAGCGCTCTTAGTTGATAAATATATAAATTCAAGTGTAAAAAACCTTCGATACCGTTTAAAGAGAGCTTCAAAATGATGTAAGTGGTTTTCTCCAAAAATGTTGAAGTTTCTTGATTTTATAGACGCCCTGTGAATTACTTTGAGTTAACTCTGCAACTTGAAAAAGAGGCTTGGTTTTGGTTTAGCACACTCTGATCGACGGAGCTTTATACCACGTACTATAGGCTTAAAATTACTTTTTATTTAACTTACTTTTTATATGTCTTCACTTGTAAATATGTGATGTAAAATATGCATGTAATACATTCTACTATTACACAATATAATTCACACGAACATCAATTTCTATTCAGTGCTACCGCCACCCTCCCTCTTGCTCATTTCATTCCACTACGGGCGGGGGAAAAAGTCAACAATCCCAGAAACAAAAAGATTAAAGTATTAGAGGTTTTCCTATCTGATATTCAGATCCGCTTCTCACTTAACCGCGCGCTCCGCTCTTAAGACGGTTGTAAGTAGTTTTTCGCCATCCGTGTTTATAGCGAAGCGTGCGATGAAGTGTGAAGCGGATCTGAATATCAGACTAAATTGAAAATTGAATTTTTGAAATGTTTAACCCTTTTAATCCGCAGGGTGGTTACTAAAAATACCAATTTAAACTAAAAACTTCGTAAGAGTATTGGGTTTTGATAATCCAACGTTGAGTTCACACTTCACCTTGAATATTGTGAGAGGGGGTAGTTCGACATTTTTTTTCTCACAATATTCAAAGTGAAATAACTCAGCAACGAATTACCGAAGCGCCCTATTATAAGTAAGGTTAATTTACCTTGTTGAATTCAAAACGCTTGAAAATATCACTTGAGAGTGCTGACATCAGCAGAAAATAGATACAATAGCCATATTTTGCCCCTTAATGGCCGATATTCTAGCATGGAATGGTTTGAATTTTACAAATGATTCATTTTTACCTATCGATATGATCAATTAAAAATTAAAAATTCATAATTTGAGTTTCAAGGAAGGGGCGACCATTGACAGCCTGGTAACGAGAGATTGACCGAAAACTTTTTAACTCTTTGGTTTGGACACAACTGTGGTCCGTAAGACGACCACTTCACATAGGGGAGATTCTGAGGATTTCAAAAAGCACATTTATTTGTTTGTTTTTTTTCTCATAAGAATATTAGTTTTTGACACAATAGCCTGAGCGTAGAAGCCCGCAAAATGGTCAAACCAAAAATAAATTTGGACATTACAGTATATTGTTTGGTACCGTTGGATTTGAAAAGTTTATATAGAATAAATAAAATCCCCAAACTTGATCGGGAGTAGTTCTTACTACTCATTTGCGTCATTTGAGGGATGTAAAAGGTAGTTTTTAAATTCGAATGAATGAAAATGTTCCCCGATGGATCCAATTTTCATTAATTTAGCACGAGTTGAAAGGGCACTGCCAAGCAAATTCTTTGCATGAAAGTAATCAGCTCTCATAAAAATACAATGATCTATCTAGTTGATCAACCGTTCCCTCTTTGAAAATTAAATTTCTTAAGTTTGAAGTTTAATATTGGACAAGGAAAAAGGGATCTTTACACGCTCTATTGACTCAATCTATCAACAATTTCAAATCTTTCAGAGGGGAAGAGGGGGACAATTGACAGCTTTTCAACCCCATAAAACACCTGGTAACGAGAGATTTACCAAAAACTTTTTACTAAGACCGCCCATTTCAATATACCAGTAGGAGAGATTCTGGTATATTTCAGTCTGTCCGTCTTTCGGGTCAAGTAAAACACCAATTTTTTCATATTGGCTCCCCGAAGCTTGGCCCTCACTAGGCGATGTTAAGCTAAACACCCCCGCGTCAAGTCTTAACACTGGTGTGTTAAACTTAACGCCGGTTACTAGGGGGCCATCCATTTATTACGTTCACACAAAGAGAGGGGAGGGGGTCAAACCAAAAGCGAACAAGTATCGTTTTATGACGTAACTTCTATTGTTTGAATGCTAACAAGGGGGGAGGGGGGGTCTGAAAATGGGTGATTTTATGCGAACG
>JAUBWS010057078.1:0-30162 GCA_032270445.1 Darlingtonia californica | reverse complement strand
TACGGACGAAAAATAATACCCTTACGGACGAAAAATAATACCCTTACGGACGAAAAATAATACCCTTACGGACGAAAGATAATACCCTTACGGGCGAAAAATAATACCCTTACGGACGAAAAATAATACCCTTACGGACGAAAAATAATACCCTTACGGACGAAAAATAATACCCTTACGGACGAAAAATAGTACCCTTACGGACGAAAAATAATACCCTTACGGACGAAAAATAATACCCTTACGGACGAAATATACCCGTATGGTCCACAGGTTGAGCAACTCTCACGCAACCCTAAGCTAAAAAAGCTACTAAAAGACACTTCAGACGGTTTCGAAAGCGTTAAAGCAACCGCAACTTATGGAAAAGTTACGACTTACCTGGGCAAAGACGCTGACAACAAACACGTTGATTACGAAAGAAACACCCAAAGCAATAGCTAGATAAAAGATCATGTATGCATTTAATGCCTATTTGATATAATTAAAGTTATGAAGACAGTTTTCAAAATGATACAAATATGTAAATCATGTATTTACCTGATTCTATAAAGTAATACATATTCGCTTCTTTCACTGCCCGTTTATTTTTGCGGTCCACGCTACGAGACTACAATAGAATGTAAGGAATATTGAGAAAAATAAGAGGAAATTTTGTGTTTTACTTGTTAAGAATCCTTTCAGATGATATAGTTAGATTGCGGCCGTATGTCCACTTTCGGTATACCTTTGGTTAGTGCAAAACTAGTAAATCAGACAGAATTGCCAGTATTTTCTAAATTGATAACAAACTTAACAACGTCGGACGCTATTACAATTGACTGAAATTTCAGTTGCTCAAAACCATAGGTTCAAGTACATACCTTTACTAAAGCCGAATGGAGATAAAAGTTGTGAGGCATGATAATGGCTCCAACGATACCAACAGCCTAAACAGAGGAGGAAAGATTTTTAATAAGTTTCTGCAATGACGCGTTCTATATCGTAACATAAAAATATATAAAGAGAAGCTCTTCGGAACCTGTCACATTTTGAGGTTGAAATAGAGCTTTTTGAATTTCTTTTAATGAAATACTTATTTCAATTAAATTATGGACGAACCTGTTGTACAACAGCCTGGTCACAATCTTTACAGTAAGGGAGAAACATTCCTTTCAATAGAGGACCTTGGTCAGGAGCTACAACACCATACTAAAACAGAAAATATTGCAAAAATGTTTCCTTTATCTGAATAATATCGAAGACCTCGTGAATATTCTTGTTAATAACCATACCTCATAGCCGAACGTTACTGCCATTACTGTGATTAAGAAACCAAAGAATACCTCCAATTTTCTTAAACCTAAATAAAATTAATTGATTAATGATATAATACATTCATAAAGTAGTACAGGGTTTGATGCAATTTTAAATTTCATAATTTAACAGTTTTACTATTGTAACAACATTATGTATCGTCCGCTAAGAAAAAAAATTATCCAAGAAGCAAAATTATCTCCTCTTATTAATATTCAGTATTATTTTGTTTATCACTCATGATTTTAAATTTCTTCCTTTTCCCGTCATGGTGCGACAGAAGGAGTCCATCCAGTATTGAAAAATACCTTAAGGGAAGAAAATGGCGAATGAGCCAATCCACTAATTTTGGTGCAATTTGGCGGAAATTATTTTGGCGAATCCAGAAAAAAAATTAATTTGGCAGGGATTAATTTTGAATCTCCTTTGCAGAACGTCTGAATGGTGTATTAGGCTGAAATTGTTAGCTTAACCACATTAATTTTGGCGAATAATAAAAAATTGAATTTTGGCGGGAATTAATTTTGGCAAATTCCTTAAAAAATAAATTTTGGCGGGAATTAATTTTGGCGAATTTTTCCTCGATTTGCCAAATTCGCCAAAATTTCTTCCCGCCCAAATTTCTTCCCTTAAAATAGTGTGATTTTTTTGTATTCATTAGTTTTACGATTTTTTTGTGTTTTTTTTCTTTTTTATTTAACCATTCCACAATCACAACTAATAGTATGTAATAATATCTCACCATATTTATCCAAAAACAAGAAAATGAATGTGTCACAAATTGTAATGAGAACGCCACCCCAGATTGGAATCCTTTGTAAAGAAAAAAAGTTCAAATTCATCTCATGAAGTTCTTTTTTCATCATAACCACTATATATATATTACTTACCGGCCATCTGACAACAAGTGGAAACCAATAGCTGTACCAATAACTTCCTATAAAATGTTATATCAAAACAACTACATCAAGATACTCACTATACCAAAATCATAAAAAAGCCGAGCATGCGCACTATCTACTACTAATATAACAATAGACTCATCCCCAAATAGGAAAAATACCCTTCTCTCTGTTTTGCATCATTAGCCAATCAGCGAGAGACTATTTATAACAATCCACTATTTTAAATTACTGACTTTTAAACAAAGGCCAATACAGAATGTACAGGCTAAAAAGGCCGAAGCAGTCTATCAGATTGACTAGATACATTAACATAAAGATTTTCAACAGTGAGTTTTAATTTTGACAAACCTGCATATCACTACCAATGATGGCTATTTCAACCATCACCCATACAATGAGACGAGGAACCTTGGGATATTGTTCATAACAAACTTCTGCTAAATGCAATCCAGTAACAGTGCCCAGTCTTGCAGATAAATACTAGAAGCAAAGGTGTTAATGCTGATCATAATTTGACAGAATGTATTACATAAGGGCATGTAGGACAAACAAGTGGGGATTAAAAACAACATTTGTAAAGATAATAATCAGTTTAATGCGTTAAACGAAAGTATTGTTGCATCGTTATTACCTGCATAAGTAGACCAACGCATGTTGACATTAGTAATACCCACAATAGCTGAAGAAAAAAGAGGACAAAATTTAAGAAACATTTAACACTCAAGAAATTAATTATACAAAAGACTGATAGAATAAAAGACCCAGCAAAAGGACAAACCTGAAAGCGTGCAACAGCACCTTGTTGGAGGTCAGACTCGATGTTGCCAGGATCAAGATAGGCAATACTCATCAAAAAACCAGGACCAGTAAATGCCAATAATCTTTTAAAACTGAAACGGTAGGCCTACAAAGACAGATATTAAAAGTTTACAATTTTAATCGAAAATGGTACAAATTCTACCTTACTAAAATTTACTTGAAGTGTATCTATGGAAAAAACTGAGAAGAACGTACGCACATCAATAATATGGCACTTATTAATAATTTGCTCTTCATTGTAAGAAATCGGTTTATATAATTATTATCTGAAAGTGACTAATTTGTTACTAAAATCAAAATACCTCGTCAGGATCTTCCGTTTCATCTCTTGGAATATTTATTCTTTCCACAAAGTATGTCCTTGCATAATCATCTTTGCTTTCAGAGGAGGTTTCTTCATCGATCTCATCTTTCTCAGACATGTCCATGTGTTAACTTTTGATGATTTTTAACTTAGTGTGGCCCTGTAAATTAAACATCTAAATAATAATTTCGAAATACTTGGACTCTATACTTTTTAAAATAAAATAAAAATGTAACTATACCGGGTAGATCAAAAAAAGCTGAAATCTTTGAGCAAATATTATGAGGTACACAACCAAAAAAAATCTTCTTTTGTTCATGTAGAGGAAAGGCTAATTTAAATTTTTGTTATATTACTCTTTGTATTTCATTCATTAGATCAAAAGTTATGAGAAAAAGAAATAGAGAGTGAGGTTTCAAAAAAGCTGAAAAAATGACAAAATTGACAAGCAAAGTTTTCTGTGAGTCATTAAGGCCGGTCGATATATTCACTCTTGCACAAGAGAATTTTTGTATCATTCCACAAAATTATACCAAGGCAAACTGCATCATGCTCTGCTTAAGCTGAGTCTGCTACACACCCACCCTCAAACGCTTTTCTACGTTGTTCTACACAGGTCTTACTGTTCGCTCCAGTTTCTCCTACATACTTCTTTCCACAAGAACAAGAAACATGGTAAACACCAGGTGTGGATAACGGTTTGTAATGAAGACTTGTTTCTTGCACAAAGAATATCTTTCAAGTTCCTATTGACTTGAATGTTGTTTTTATGTTGGATCTTCTAAAAACTTTACAGAGTTTTTCACTTACTCATGGTATCCAGGGTAATGACACATGAAGGTATCTTTCTTCATTGATTTCATCGTTCACACCAGCCTGTTGATGTTGGTTTGGTGGTATGTAATTAAATTTCCATTTCAAGGTATTCAGGTGAGCATAGCAAATAGCGAGGCACTGACAAAAACAGGACATGGGCAGAAACAATGCCAATACATACATATATATATATAGATATATAAAACCAGATTCGCTGATAAAATTTATATAAAACTGGACATGAATGAGTCAGCGTGTATTACAATATTTCAACTCTTACAAGCCTTCTTCAGGTAAAATGAAAAGAATACAAAAAAAGAGGTTTTTATACAAGATTTGAACAAAACAAAAAAAACTAATTACAAATAATCAATATACAATAAAATGTCCTCATGAGACACGTCAAAGGAAAAAGGTACAAACTGTGTCTAATGTTTTGATAGAAATTTTAAAAAGTAAATTAGATAGATCATTTTAAAAAAAGCGTGCAAAGTATATACAATTCTGTAACTCCTCAGCAAAGACTAAAATAGAAATTGATTGAATTTTAAAAGGTTAAAAATTATAAAATACAAAATAGATTTACATATAAAAATTTTCTTTTTAAATTTCTTTAAAATAGATTACAAAGAGTATGTATAATAATATATTTTACAAGTTAAATATATACAGTTAAAAATTGAATTATATACAAAGCTCAATTTCAATTTTGATTAATGGGGAGGAGTGTACCGTTGACGTGGCAGTAGAAGGAAAATAAATTAGATTAAAAAATTAAAGACAATAAACAACCAACACTCCCTCTGGAATTACAGAATGTTGGCGGACAAAGACAAACGAACATAAATGAGATATACCAATACGGGGGATCAAAACAGAACAAAATTCATACTATATATATATATATATAGTATGAGTATTAAACTCATATCGACCTCAGATAGAAGATAGCCATATACAAATACAGACTTCACAGACAAACACAATGAACAGTACAGCACGTAGGACAATTCAAGAGAAAAATAAAAAACATAATATATAATTGGAAAAAGAGAGAACTATAGAGGAGTGTGGAAAGGACATAAATGTAAATTTTGTGGAATGAAAGAGAATCTGAATGACAGAGTGAAAGGGAATGTGCAGAAATGACAGAAGGTTAGGAAGAAGAGTAGCGATGGAAAGGAGTGGTGACGGTAATATGATTTTTCTATGATATTATATTTGCATAAGGCCTAAAAGCCTAATCTTGCAAATTATTTTCTGCATGCAGAAAACTACCAAACGAATGGGCCCATAGTCTTATACACAGTCCAATGTCCAAGACATTGTCATGTTCCTTACCCTTAGCTTGCTGCTGGGGACGAGCTGGACACTTCTTCAATGTTTAAGAAATGACAGTGAGTAAATTACGAAAGAAAACATAAAATACCTCTTTACGTAGATTATTGCAGTACTGATGAATTAACAAAAGGATCTTTGTATATATAGTTAAATTCCAGTTTTTGACCTATGTATGTCAGTTCGGTGTGTTGTAATCCAGCGTTGCATAATCCTGACTAATTTTATTTGTATTTTGTTCCTTATCAGCAAATCAAGCTTGATCATGTGAAAAAATAAACATTGGGAAATGCAATCACGTGAAAAGTGTAAGGGCTCTACTTGTAAGCGGCCATCTCCGCCGTTTTGCGGACGCAATGTTTTTTCAACCTTGTCAAAACTGTACGTTAGGTTTTTCGAAAGCCAACGGGGAAATTCTCATAGTGCGGCTTATAACCTCCATCTAAAAGTTTCGCTCTATTTTAGCAAAACCAGGGCTAAGAATATATTTTTCATTACTTATCGCGACATTTTCCAATATAACTTACACATTTTTTTTATAAGCATGACGTCTATAAGCATGGGTGAGATTTGACCCTGAATTTTTGGCAATCTCATGATTGAAAAGGTTTTTGAAGGAACTGAATATACCAAACGAATGAAAGAGCTTGGCCATAGAAACAATTCAAACCTATAATCATAGGGGGTGTCAGTGTATATTTAGAGATAATTGAGTTTCAACATATAAGCATATTATTTGAGGCTAAGCTCGAAATTCCATATGCTTATAAAAAAACGTGTAGTCGAGATTATCTTTAAATTTTTCAGATGTCACGTGTCATCTCAAATTATTTCGACTTATCCGCCAATATGTTGACTTTCTTTCGCCCTGTTTTTTCTGAAATAGAGATAAACTTTTCCATGGTAGTTGTAAGCCACCGTAGTAATCTGTTCAGAAGTGATGTCTTTTCTCAAATTTGGAAAACTTGATGTGTTTGAAGGTGTTAGAATATTTCATACTTGCTATATACTTTTTGGCTCTCCATCCGACTCCCGGAAAAAGAATAGCAGCTAATATTCACCGGAGGGGGAGGAGTACTTAACCAAAATCGGGTCCGGTACGTGTCGCTGGTCAGGGTACCCTTTTTCACCTCATCCAGTCCCACACAGGGTCGCAAAATCCGCAAAATTCAGTCCCTGGTAGGGTTTGTATCTAAAATTTCCAACGTAAGGTATGTTTTTTCAAACTTAAATTTTGTGTTTTGATGAGTTTTATTGAACAAAAGTCTTTTATGGGGTATATCTTTTAACTTTTATCAGTCTCTGACAGAGTTGATTTTGAAATCACTAAGCTCAGTACTAGAGTACGAGAGTACTTGATAAGGTTGATTTACTTTGGCAGATTTCAAGGGCTGAAAATATCAATTAAAAGTGCTGACATCAGCAGAAAATAGACGATGTAGCCATATTTATAAAAGGCAAATTATAAAAAGGAGAGACGCTAGTGGATCCCATTGTAGTGATGTCAAAGCCTTAAGTCATTCCTTCCGGTGTAATTACGCAGGCTTGGGTGTCTTGATACATGGCTCTGATAGCATTAACAGTTTCCAGAGGAATACCGTATACAAGAAGGATCTGAAACATTTTATCACGCACGATAGAGTCAAATGTCTTTTTAAAGTTAATGAAGACTAACACTGCTTCCTTGTTGTAATTTTGGAGTTTCTCGAATATGCATCGTAAAGCAAGTACGTGGGATGAAGTGGAGCGACCCTCACGACATCCATTTTGGTTAGTCCTTAGAACCTTGTCAATAACAGGGCGAATTCTGTTCAGAAGGCAACGACTGTATACCTTAGCAGAAATTTGAGATAGAGCGATACCTCGGTGGTTATCAGAAAGTCTATGATCACCTTTCTTGGGTACAGGAACTAGAACAGAAATCCCCCAGTCTGTTGGTCTGTTGCAGAATTTAAGCAGCTGTTTTTAACCTTCGGCATTTTCCAGAATTCTGGTGGGAGTCCAAGACCAGGTTCTTTGCCGTTTTTAAGAGCTTTTACAGCAGAGCCAACTTCAACCTGAGATAGTGGGCCAGTAATGATTTAGGTTTGGGTATTGAGTATCCTCTGAATCGTATGTTCTGGCTCGTGGTAAAATAGCATACTTGTATGGTTGTATGTATTTGCCATTTTTACAAGTATATAATGTATCTAGGTTTAATTTTAAGTTTAACAAAATTGGCTGGAGCAAGTAGAAGGCTACAAGCCTTATCACCAAGCCCCACGACGTAGTTAGGTATACAATAATTGGTTAGCTATTTACCAAGAGTTACAGATGTACACACACTTAGAAGTATCTCCTCGGGAGTATTTGGTTCGACGTTAAAAAGACTTTTAAAATGATCTTTCCAAATCTTTAGTCGATCTTCTCCTTCAATTTGGGTATAATGTTATTCGATGCTGACGTCATAGAAGTTAAAAATTGAATATCTCAAGATTGAAAAATGATAGAGACTTCACAATTTCACCAAAACTGTAAAATCCTAACGTTACTTAAGAAACAAAATAAGTTTTGAATTTTTGCTGACTCCCGCATGTTATAAGCAAAATTATAGTTTTTCGAATTTTTGCTGAAGTAAGCATTTTATGAAATTGTTTTTAGTAATTTCTAACCTTTATATTATTATTCTTTATTGATCAAAATTTGACTCTTTTATCGTATTCCAATCTCAAGATATTCATCTTTTTATTTTATTCGTTTTCTATGACGTCATCAAAATAACGGCAAAAACATGTTTTTTGGTCATTACTCAAAATTGGCATAACTTATAATTACGGATAGGCTGAATCGTATTATCCTTATTGGTGCGCTTCTTTTGAGCCATAACTGAACTTCCCTTATTATGTTTTAAGGCTGCGGCCTTCAGGATTGTCTTAAGTGTGATAAGTTTTAAAGGGGGACCATTGACAGTATTTCAACCCCCATAAAAGTCCTGGTAACGAGAAATCGACCAAAACATTTTACTAGCACGGACCATTTCATATAAAGGAGATTCTGAGGATTTCAAAAAGGTATAACTTGTCTGCCCACCTATCGGGCTAGGCAAAACGCCAATTTCTGATCTTGGCTCCCCGACAATATTCAGCGTTTTTAATTCTTTTATCCAGTTGAAAATTTTAGTTTTCTGGTAAATATGAGCTGTTGTGAGACCATTTGATTGATGCTGCTAGATTTATTCTTGCTTTCCTGACAAAAGAACAAATAATTTGTGTGTCGGGCTCCTAGATCTTTTTGTATTCGGAGAAAAATGTAGGTCTCCCAGATTTCGAGTTCTTCTGAAATCATTTGACTTTCGCGTTGCCCTTTTACGGCGAAGGGGGTCATGACCCCCTCTAACCTTTTTTAAATTCTGAGCAAACCAAAGGTCCATTTATGTTCAGACTTTGTGCTAATCAGAAAGTAATGGTCAATCGAATGAACACTAATTTGTTTATATAACCCTTCTAAAAGACTGGATTTTAAGTTTTGAAATTTTAATGATTTTTTCTCCAATATAGCAGCCAAGGGACATTCTACTTGCCGATAAATACCGAGATGTCTTACGGATGATTCACGTCAGAAATTCGAAGTTTCTGAGCCTAGTCACAAATTTCAAGTTTCTGAAACCTGGTCACAAATTTTATGTTTCTGAGACCTAATCACAAATTTTAAGTTTCTTAACCTAACTAAAATGATGAGAGAGAAAGATTAAAATTTTGTTTCGCCATGCAGGATTCGAACCGGGGACCACCCCACTGTATTATAAGACTGTCTCCCTATTCACTCGCCCACTGTGGCTTGGTCATCGTTTTCATTACTTGATGTTCCGCTTTCGAAATATGCATCCAGGCTAGATATAAACTTAAGAATCAAGGCTAACCTTATCAATCATATGAAACCGCCGTAGGCGTTATTATTGATAAGAAATATAAGTGAGACATCTCGGTATTTACCGGAATCTGACATTTTATTTTTAGCCTCGCAGGTGAGGAAGTTTGAATCATTTCAGAGCTAATAAAAATTCACAACTTGTTTCACTATAGTGGTGATAATAACGTTTAATTTTTAAATTTCCATGACAATATTTTATTTTTTTCTTAAGAAAACAAGTTTTTCTATTTCTTTGTTGCCATGAAGAAATAATCGTAAAATTGATCAGTCTGTGGGAAAGAAAACTTTGTAAGCTTTTACAAAAAATTACTCAGAACATAGGCGATTTCATCAAAAATAGTCTGTCATCAAAAAATCCAAAAGAGACTTGGTGCATCCTGCACTCGCAGGATTCGACTCACTGAATGAATTTTTTACAAAACTGTAATAATAAGCTAAAGTTTCTGTTAATGACTCAGATATCATTAAAAATCTACCTGATTTGATGCACCTGGGAAGTTTACCATCGAGCATACAACATATCATGAGGTGAACAAAATCATAACAGAGTAAAGAGGTGACTGTTCCTGTGGGTATGAACAAATTCCCGTGAAGTTTTTGAAACGGGTTGCAGACATTGCCACTTAAACTATTCCATTGACAAAGAAAAATGCGTTGTTCACATTTCGTAATATTAAGCTTTGGACGAAGGCAAACAAAGCAAAATCTCCATGATGAGAAGTTTTAGTTTGTAGAATATATAAACAGTTGCTTAGATTACTTTATATGGAATACGACAAAGAAACTGAAACTTTGTTAGCGTACACAACTTATCAATGTTTATTATTCGTATCTGATAGCTTGTTAAAATGCACATCTTAAGGTGAGATATTGCCTTTTGATATTTATATAAAGTTTGAATTTTTCGTTCATTTCAATATAATGTTGAATATCAAGCAAATAAATGATTTAAATTGTTTTAATTGGTACAGTCCGCATATCTGTACCTAAAATGAATCAAAGAGTCGGCCAAAATCATGGTTTTTTCTTAAATACTTTTTTTCGATTGTTGTGAGCTCGTTAATTATTTATGACATTTAAAATTTAGTCAATTTTATGAGGAAGTCTTTATAACTGCCAGTTTAGCTAGTTGGAGTTGCTCAACAGTTGGTAACCGAGTCTTCCACCTTAAATAGCAAAAAATTGATTGGCTTGATAGTTTCAAAATTAAGCCAGTATACTGGCCAACTGCCTTGTATAAATCAGGGATAAGCTCCACTTTGGCATATCCCTGTCTAAATCAATTCTACACTACTGTGTTTATGGATAAGACGTGAAAGTATAATTTATGTAGCAATATCATCTTACTAACCGCTCGATATAATCAAATAAACAAACAAACATGCCTCTCTTTGGCCCTTTCATGACAAAGATAGTGGCTTTTGAATCGCTTTTTACTCTTCTATCGTAATTTTGCTGTCCCTCTAACAGCCCTGTATCACTGCCCGGTCCTTCCCGTCAGAGACATGTGCCTAAAATTTATCACCGCTGAGAAAAAATGGCTAAATTCTGTCCCAGGGAGGAAAGAAGTGTTTCCCTTGTGAAAGTTTAACACATCTAGGTACATTCCCTAGTACAAAAGAAAGTAAAATCACCGTTTCCCCAGCAATTATTTACTTCAATCTATAAATTCCCTGGTGGGTACAAATAGTTCTAGAATCAGACATCCCCGGTGAGTATTTTTCCAAAAAAGTGCAACTCCAGTATAATTTGCATTGTTTCATTATCACGGTGAATTTTCGGAAACGTTTGCGCATCCCCGGTGGATTTCCAAAGTGACATTGGGGCAGTGAGACAAGGGTGTCTTATAGATCTGAACTATCATATTGAATTAACGTCAAATTGAGACCCTGTCAGGGACTACTAAAAGTAAAAAAATATATACCTTGTGAGGCACTTTTCTTCTTTAATAAATCTTCATTCAAACTTAAAATTTACTAGGTTGGAGCTTCTGAAAAATACCTACCTAGGCGGTTTTTACCTTGAGTGACACTGATAAGGTGAAAAAGGTACCCTGAATCCAGCGGCACGTCTCGGCACCTAGATTTTGGTAAGTTTGAGTGCCCCCGGGGAATTGGACTTTGATGGGCTTGAAAAGTTGTAAAAAGTACAGATTGATTGTTTTAGCAGATGAAACCAACAAATTGGTTCCATAAAACCGGCACCGAAAAAAGTTCAGTATAGTACTCTTGTTAGAAGCCAAGTAGATGTGAATTTAACTGCAAAGTAGAGTTTGCCAGCATGAAACATTTTCATGTTTTCGCCATATTTGCAAATATGTCATGTCAAAATTTATTGAAATACAAAGATCGAAAAGGCAACTCTTATACCATGTATGTTTGCCAACAGAGATGAAGGTAAATTTGTCTTATCTGGTCACCAACTCCCAAAACTTTTGTGAGCTAAGCTTGTTGAAGGAACTATCTCATACCAAACCCAAGAAAATGTTGATGTCACGGAATTATTAATAAGGTTTTGAGGAAGAAACATTTGCCTCTTTTTGACTGTCATCTGAAGTTGTCATGAGTTTTCGGAGTTGACTTTCTACCTTTAAATTGTGTTGTGTGGCCTCATTCATTTTTCGTTCTTTTATTGAATTGAATTTGTTCAAAATGTTAAAATATAAAATTTCGGGCAATTTCCTCAAAGATGGTAGGAATATCATTAAGCGTATGTAATTTTTTTATTAGATTTGGCGGAAATTTTAATTTGACCAATTTTCACCAGTTAGTGAGAAATATAAAGCTCCTAAAAGGCCCAGTACAAATAGGGTTGAAAGCTCATGAAACTCCTAAAAGCGTGCTATCGCTCGAATTAACAATCTAAGAAATTCTAAAGTTAAAGGTGCATGGAGTTTTAAGAAATTCTTGAAAATTTGAACCTTTCGAACTAAGGGATTATGGTTGCGAATAATTGGGGAAACATTTTTTTAATACTATATGTATATTGTAAGTTATAAATGTACTTTTTTATTACTTAATTGCTTGTATATAACATAAATAAATAATTACATGGCAATTTTGTATAATATATAATATCCTGGAGTCTTGAAAACGTTTGAATCTTGTCCTAGATTATTCTCGATTTTTGTTTCTTCAATGTAAAAATGATTTTTTGAACGAATTCAGTGACTTAGTCTTAAACGATGACAGGTATATAAAAGCCATTGCCTTGGAAAAATTCGTTTCAAAATTCCCAACCAATTTTAAGAACAAGCGGGTGGTTCTTTCAAATACGTATATTTATTTTTCAATCTGGATGTGATTACGGTATTCACTAAATCTTTGGATCTTCAATCTTAAAAAATTCGTAGCGATAATGGTTAATTTATCTTTAGGTTATGCAGGTGCAACTTTGCAGGATCTTCTGAGGTTGGCTAACATGTGCCGGATAATTTCAGTTTCCAAGAAAGTTCATGTTTATAAATCCATGGTGATTTTGAATGATCCGTCACCGTCAATTTCCAATCCCCGATAGGGTTTTCATCCCAGTGAAAAACAGTAAGAAATTCCCAATCTTGAAATGCGTCACCTTGATAAACATCTCGCGGTCGCTCACGCAATATTTCAGATATCGTTCCGCTGGGTGACTTCAATGTGATTGAGTGCTGTCCACGCTGGCCACGTCTGTAGTGAGAGTAAGCAAGCCTTAGTGTGACCACTGCATGTACATGTTCCAATTTATCGATGCAATGTTGGGTTTTGTCAATGGTGATCGTAGAACTCAAGACATTCTCACTTAATTTTATGGATTTTAAATCAATTGTTTTCTTTGGTGAGGTATATTCTACTCTAGGACCAGTAGTTTTCCAATCTTTGCTCATTGCTGCTTTAACTAAAGCATTTGTATCAAGTGCACCGAAACCGAACTTTGTGTTGACAAAGTGTCCAGCTCCATTCTCTTGCCAATCTGGATCTTTTGGACTTATCTTCCTTGACGTATGGGCAATCAAATGTTGTAAATCACGCCATGTCAACTTATTGTTTGCTTCGAGGACTAACGCAAAGATACCTGAATAAAATAACATTAAACTAGTATAAACAAATAAGCACAGCTTTGAAAAATAAAATATTTAAGAAACCCCAAAAACTTTATTATGGAAAATACATATGAAATAGGCTTATCCTATGTGAGAAAGTTTATCACTGTATAGATACACGAGAGAGCATTTTCACCCTCTTAGGCGTTGATTTACACAGTGTGAAAAACATGTATGGAAGAAATTAGTCTGTATACGGTAATATACGGACCGTATTCGGTAGAATTTCAAGCTGTGTTATATGATCCACCTACATAACATTCTACCTGTTGAAACACCTACAAGGTTTTAAAAAAGTTGCTATTGTGGTATTTAACAGCATGGCAATGTTCACCATCAATAGCTACATAATAAGGGATTCGAACCGAGATCATTACCATTAGTAGTGGTGATCCTTAACCATTCGATCACGCCTCCATGTCGATACAAAAGTAAAATTAACAACTTATATACCTGCAGCCAATGGAGCCGCTGCTGATGTTCCTGTGTGACTTGATGTACAAGTGTGTCTCAAATCTGTGGTAACGATTTGCAAATCTCTTGCGCTTCCACTACTATAAGTTACTGCAAACGTTCCTGGACATAATTCAGAATACCATGGTTTTCTGCCACAATTATCAACAGCTCCGACAGCAATGGTGTATGGAGAATTGATGTAGCCATCGCAAGAGCAATAATCATATGAACCACCTCCATTACCGGTTGCCCACACGAAGATGGAACCTAACCCGTTTCTTCCTTTCTCCACACCTATGAAAACATTAGAACTATTAAAACTAATAGAAAGATTTGTATCTTTTTAGCTGTATACATAATATTGGTGATGCGAGAGAATCATTAGTAATATCGAGGAGTGTTAATGTTTGTTTTCCTGAAATTTATTAATCTTGAACTTGACCTTTTTTCTTTTGTCACAAATAATCGACTATTCCGTTTTAGAAGGTCTAGTAAATCAAATTTTTCTTACTCGCCCAACTATAGTGCACTAATTTTTACCCTTTTGGCCAAATATAATCTAGAGTCTTCTAATATATTCTATAAACTTTTAAACTTTTTCTGATAGTTCCAGCATACAGAGCATCTTTTGTTAAAAGATTATTCGAGAACTTCTATAAGTTTTTGACCAATTTGACGATTTTTGAATGGATCTGGATGTGCAAATCATACCATTGTAAACTTTTTCAAGAAAAATAAATCAAGGTCCTGCTAAGAAAAACAAAACTCCACACAGCAGCAAACAAGGGCTTAACACGTTCATTGCCACGCTGTTTTTAAAAATGACAAAAAATGCATTTTGAAAAATTCCATTTTTTGAAAGTTTCAACAACTGTTACTTGGCTAACATTGCTCTAAAGTTGACATATGAGTATACCAAGCGACGGCAAATTTTCCATGGATGCCAGACATGGCATAATAAAGAAAGAAAATTTTTTCGTTCATAAGTTATGACTGTTTGAAGTTGGTTCGGTATTTTGACCCTCAAACTAACGAGCATACTCGTAGTTGGCAGTGAACGTGTTAACCTCATAACGTCAAACGCTATAGATTTTATTTGAAAGATCATCATTCTTTGTATAATGTAAACTGTTCCTTATTCCGTTGAAGAAAAGCTGTTGATGCGTGGGCGAAAATAGGTCTGTCACCTGGGAACGGTAATCTGCCGTGAAAGAAAAAATAAACCTTTTCCTTCTTCCGCGAGAACATCTCCCGTCGTTTTAACTTTAACTTCGATTATGAAATATTATTTATATTGTAGCTGAATGACGTTTCATGACTTTTTTATGAAGAACCCGAATGAATATCCTTATGTTTTCATCAAAGATTTTCCACCACCAGTGACGTTAAAGGAAGAAAAATAATTAAAGTTTCCTGGTAATTATTTCTTCTTTTCGAAAGAGTTTTTTTCCATTATGTTATTCACAAAAGGTTTTTCCTGAGAGATACTTAAAATTTAGCTTTCCGCAATCAAATTGTGCTTTAACCATATTATACCCGGGCTTTTTGAGGTTTTTGTAGCCCAGGGGGCTTACGCTACAAACTTGAAACTTGGAATGTAGGTAGCCCTTGATAAGATAACTGAAAAAATCATGCTGAATAAACAATGGTCGATATGGTTACCTGATGACGTCATCACAAATGTTGATTTTCTGAAAAATAGGTACCTTCCTTTACAGAGCTATATTTCCTGAACGAATTGTTATTTTTCAATTCTGTTTTGATTTTCTAAAACTCAAACAAAAAAACTTTTGTATATGTAATAAAATTAAAAAAAAATAAGTCCAGAGGAACTACGGGGAGCCAAAGCCCCGCCGCCAATTTTAAATGATGACGTCATCATAATTCATCTTGCATTCAGCATGATTTAAAAGTTATTAGTAGTTGAATTTGTCTGACCATTTTGTATTGGAAAAGATTGTCAATTTTCAGAAAATGTGTGTAACAAGTTTTTATTAGTTGCTGCAAAGATACAACTGTGACTGGTATATTTTCACTTTGTTAATTACACGAAGGCTTTTTACCTTGTCCAGCCACGAAACGTTCATTTCACAAAATTTTCTTCCTTTGTAGTATATGAGATAAAAAGAGGAAATTCTGCTTCAAAGTGAAATAAAAACTTCAAATTCGTACCTGCTTTAAACGCCTTCTTTGCATATGTTCCTGGTCCATCTACAGTTATTCCATCGTCATCAGGTCCCCACGAGCTGCTATATATGTCAATGATATCTTTTCTATGAGACAATGACCCTGCTTCAATACCATCTGTGATATCACCATCTAGCATTCGAATGCCACTTATATTCGCATTGTAAGCTACACCTCTGCCACAACAATTATTTCCCCTTTCAGCTGCTACTTCTCCAGCACACCTAAAACCAAAAACTGCTGTTTATTTCAACATTGGAGGTGCGTCCCAAAATTTCCACAAAGTTTTTCAATAAATCGAATTTCTCGTCTTTGGCAAAGGGCAAACTGAAGTAAACTTTGGTATCAAACTTGAAGGGGTAACGGTATTTTGCCTATTTTATTCCTTGTATATACGGGATCTGTGGGGTTCTTTATTCCACAAAATGTACATACTGGTATGTATTTAGTGTGCCAAAAATTAACTAGTCATAATCAATGCGGATGACAACGTCTTTTGGTAGAAACTTTTATAAATGAAACTTATACTATAGCATAAACTAACGCGAAAGACTTCTAACCGCATTTATTAGATCACCGTGTTTTTTGTGTAATAAGGCAGGATTCAATTTAAACTAATTTAATGGACACCACATTTACCTTGTTCCGTGCTGGTTGATATTATCATATGTGTAACGCGGTAGTGGATCTTTTGAATGCGGTTCACTATTAAAATTGTAACTAGATCCAGCATGATAATTTTTTTCCAGATCTGGGTGTGTGTGCTCCAAGCCGTCGTCCAATATTGCAACAACCACTCCTTTTCCAGTGATACCTTTTGACCAAACTGGATATACATTGATGTCGTGCCTTTCTTTTGAATTACAGATTCTCCTCGTTTGCCCTAACAAAAGATAGTTATCTAGTCATTACTAAGTGAAAAACCTTAACTTTAAGGGTTCTAATATTTGCAGTTATGAATTTTTGCGATTTTCTTTAATTCACCAATCCCAAAACTACCGTAATTGTTCTAATTTAACGCACCGGTAAAATTAATTATTTTGACTGGCCCGCGAAAATAATTGGAGGCATAAAAATACCAAATTTTGAACACCACGAATCCGCGTTAATAATTAGAGGCAAATAAATTTATCTGCGCAAAATAAGAAACATTTTTTTACTTTTTTTGACGGAAATAGTAGTAACAGCAAAATTCCCGTACCAACTCGCCAGCAGATGATCGACTGGGTAAAATAAGGATACGACTACCTTGTCCAGGACAAGGAAATGGTGAGAAGATCATTAGAAATTTGTGGAATTACTTCTTCGGATCCAGAAAAAGTTCGCAATGGAGAATTTTTCCAAAAATGCATGGAAAAGGCGCAGGACAGAAGGAAGATGATCTTTTTGCTTAATCTTTTAATCGAAATATATTTTCACTTAATCTAAATCAGTGCTTATTTTTTTTTAAAAGTTCCGATCCTCGTTATATTAGAGGCAAATAAAATGTGCAACATTTTCGATCCGCGTTAATAATTGGAGGCGATTAATTACAAGCTTTTGACCATTTTTGCCCAGCTCTAGGCATACCAGGTAAGTTTCACTTTCTAAAATCTAGCGAATGTCAAAATTAGTTTCTTTGATAGCGCAGAACTTGCCCCCATAAAGTCGCAGCGTATCTTGTTTTGCCAAAGATAATTCATTCGATACTTGAGATAGCTTGGCACTTATGGTTTTGTGTAGTAAGATCAATACTCATTCACTTGAAATAGTTGAAGTAGCCTGCATCTCGTGACTTTTTATTCCAACTGAAATACACAATCCAAAAAGATGAACTAACTCCATTATGCCAACTAGTGGGCTTAGCAAAACGATTTATCGTATGCAGGTAATTTTTAACTGTCCAAATAGTTGAAAAAGCTTGAAAATACTCTAGTTTCAACTATAATTGTCTGCTATTTCTTGGAATGAGCCAACATGTATTTTTTATTGACGCCATCGTGTAAATACTATACTTCGAAATTAATGCACCATGTACAATATGTGAAATACATGAAATTGCGAGTGTTTAAAAGTCATAACTTGCGACAAAGCCATGTCATGAATTTAAAACTTTCAGAAATTATTTAACCCTTTTGAATACACCCTTTTCATTATCACTTAAAGTTGCTAACCTCTTTTCCAATCTAAAGTTAACTGAAGTTAACAACCAATTATCAAATGAATATTAAATATAAGGAACTGATAATTTTAGGATTCGCTTTAATGTTTCGGGAATTTTTTTGTGTTCAAAAAACGACATTTTTAAGTGAATGTTTTTTTTGCTTTCACGAAAATAGAGCAAAATTTTAGAAATATTAACAAAAAGTACTTATTTGTATATATACCAAATTTATATTCTAGAGAATTCTCATTGACAAGATAATACGCTATAAAACGCTGAGGGAAGTCTTAAAAACTTTTGATGCAACTTCGAGTAATCCTTTCTCTCCAAATATAATGGTACATTTTTGAAAAAAAAGATTCGACCATTGTTTTCTCGCCTTGCGAGACATCACAATGGAAAAGGCAGCTTGAACACAAACCATTTTTACTCGAATTCAAACTCATTTTCTGAAAATTTGGGTCTTAAAGTCTAAAAAAGTTTATAAACCTGCGAGTGACTGGTACTGAAAGGGTTAATGTTTATACAATTATATATGATTTAAAGAGCATAAGAAAAAATTAAGAAATTATCAAAGATTTTAAATTTTTCTCGCCTTTATTCACAAGAAGCTCCAAATTCAAGTTCTTAACAGAATGCCGCTAACAAAGCAATTAAAGGTTTTTGCATTTCCAACCTTTTTAAAGCAGATTTCTATTTTTCCTTTGCGATTGTATTAAACTAGTACGCTTAAATTTATTATATACCACTAAGGTAAACTGGCTAGCAACTCAACCAACACTAGCTAATTAATTCGGCGTCTTATGTATGCTACCAGCTAGTCCATTGGATTCTTAGGAAGGCTCCTCTCCTTGAAAAATAAATATTTTATCCATGCTATACGGATTTAGATGTCCAGTTAATACAAGGCGATATTTTCAATGAAGTCTTTATCAGAAATGGTCTGGGAGGCGGCATTTCTATCAACCAAATTAGCGGCGAAAATTTCTATGATTTATTACAAGCGTAACAAAACAAAAGATTGGTAACGTATTTGCACTTTTACTTGTTGAATGCTTTAATGGGAATCCATTGCATGTAACAAACAATTTCCAAATTTGTATCGATCGTGACATAGCAAAAAACTTTGAATAAATTCAAACAGCTTAATCATCGTTCTATATAAACTTGTTTTAAAGCTTTTTCAACGTCCGTAAGACGTAAGAGCGCGTGCTAGCTTGGTAATCTTTATCTTACCATTATTTTTTAGATACCATTGCTTCAGATACAAAGGAGAACCAGGACAATTTCTACTGGAACGCTTCTTTCGACTCAATATCTTTAGCTGTTCTGCGTAAGTTACCTTATGATGCGATGAAATGATTTTATGATGTATATCAGCTGTTCTATTACTGTTTCTTTGCAGCGTTTTGTGCTGTACTATATGTAATTTGTCTAAACTACCTACTGGACCATGGTATTGTAGAAATAAATCGTCTGACAGTTTTTTGGCTGCCTCTTGTCCATCGTTTACCTCTATAATCCACGTGTTTGAATAAATATCTCCGTTTTTATTATTTGAAAAACCATCTAATCTGTTCAAAGTGGACATCCATAGTATTATTCCCAAGAAATAGTTCATCCGCAATTTGTATCTCAAACATACCATCATTGTTTAGAACTATGGGAAATTACAATTATTGTTAAAGATTTCTCCTCCTGCTGAAAGAGCTTAAGAAAAGATTGATATTAATGAAATACAACCAGTCTTGAATGAATAACAAAGTTAACAACAGTCAGTTTCTTGACAACATATATCTTTTTTTCTTGTAAATGAGGTGAAAATACGGACCATGGTGTACCACTGATAAATATGGATGACCTGTAATGGTCAGACAAGTTTGTTACCTATTTAGTAATAGTAATAATAATCATTAGCCATATTCATACTGAGACGAACTAATCGTCTAAGACAAATAAATCGTCCTAATTATCAATTTACTCGACAGTAAAAATGCGACGAAAAAAGACATTTCTTTTGTTAGACGAACTAATCATCAAGACCAACTATTCGTCTCAGACGATTAGTTCGTCTCAGTATAAATACGGCTATTTTAGTAGTAAAACTTTGATTCATTGGATGTCTCCTAGAAGTTGCAACACTAACACGTATAAATGATTATTCCCATTGTGAAGGTTAGTAGTGAATTTAAGAAATGTTTGTTATGAAAATCTTACGTCATTTCTTTAAATAAAAAACGTTGGTTTTCTTCTCCTGAACCACCATAGTGTTGCTTTTACCTAACACTTATGCTATTTCCTTTTTGATACATGTTATATCTTTGGTGGGTAAATTTGTTGACTTTGTCAAATCATTTTCTTTCTTCTAAACAGAAGCATCCAATGAGCCCAAAATACAAAATATCTGTTCTTTTTTACCAGGGAGGTCACATAACAGGTCCGTATCTTTCAGGAGACTAGAATTTTAGATCGAATACGCTAAAATGTAGGAGCTTAAAACACAAAACATCCAGGAAAGCCAAAAAAAAACTAGCAGGCATCAAATCGTTTCAGAACACATTCATATTTTCCAGGAAGCCGAAATTTTCGGCCGAACACATCAAATTTTCCAGCAAGGTAGATTTCGAAATATTCTCCGAACACATGTGAATTTCTAGAAAAAACATGCCTTCCGAACAGATATTTTGTATACAAAAGGATCTCTTCTTCTTGAAGACTATAAACACAAATTTAAGAACTTATACAAACTATTTCCTCCAGTTTTGATAATTTGTGGACTAATTTTGATTTAAAAATGTTTAGGGTGAGTATCAGAGGCAAAGGAATAGCGAAAACACCTATACTCCAGATAGAATGCTTGAAATTGGAACAATTTAAATGAAAAAGTGACAAATTCACCTCCGTGATCAAGAAGTCATCGATAACAATATGATACCTCACCAGTCAATCTAAGAAGATATCTTACGATTTTGAAAGAAAAAAAAATCTAAACAAGAATAATTGATGAAGCAACCAAACATGATTTTCATGTCATCCATTTGAGATTATCAAAACATTAATGTATCCATATGACCTGTCCTTTTTCACGGTTCACTCAAAAGTATTAATCAATAATCAAACAACGGATTATTACAAACGTAAAAAGAAAAATGTTGAGGAAGAAAATATTTAACCAGGGATCTGTGGGATTACGCATTCTAACAAGTATAGCATCCAAATATTTGAACAAAGTCCATTTTGAGCTATTATAATTGTTGTTATTAAAATCAGTTTCCTCCCCAACACACATTTCAACAACAAGTTCCTTATATTTGTGTAAACGCGGGCATTCCAACGTTGACTTATGATGTAAGTTCACTTGTCACAAATGGTAAATAAAAATAAATGGTTTTGTTTCGCTGTCAAAGAAGCCATTCTTAACATCTCTTCACCATACCATGTATCTGAAAGTTGACGTTCCATCTCAATTGACATGCATTTATATATCCTTCATTGCACTCGAATTCCATTATTTTTATATTAGAGAAGTTGAATTTGCGCGAATTACAAAGAAAAATAATGTGACGTATGTAAGATAAGACCCTAATAATAGCAAAATAAACAAAAAAAGGAAAAAACTTATTGTAACTGTAATATTGGAGGAAAAAGATTTGGATTGCCATAGTTGCATTTCAAAACAACCCTTTTCATTATGTGAAATTTAAATCACCCCGAAACCATATTTACATTTGTTTGTATAAACAGACCTTGACCTTATAGAAAAGTCAAAAAATGTCACGTTTACATAACTCTCTAAAGGTAACTGGAATACCTGGACTTAAAATAGAGATCTGTGTATAAGAAGCCTGTTTTTATTTGAGTATGTAACTGTAGTTGCAAGAATGAGGATTTGCTTGAACATAACAAAAATTGTTCTGTAAATGCCAAGTTCTAGCTCTGACGACATACAACTTACATCAGAAATCACCTTCTAGGATCACACCACTTAGCAACTGGAACAGTTGAAGTCAAGTATGATCTGCTTTATTGTAAATATACGATTTATAATTTACGATTTACATGCTAGTGTTGAGTGACCACACAATAATGTAAATCATGTTTCTTAAATTCGATATTCTTGTTTTGTTCTTGGGTCGCATTATAAACAAGTAACCTTTAACTTGTTGCAACTTCAACTTTTTCTTGCATAAAAAAGTGCTGCATCAATATTTTTTTGTTCATAAAATGTCATTTTCTTTTAGTTTTTTGCGTTAAAATTTTTATGCGAGACCTATCACCTAGGATGCCTTTACGATAGATAGGTTCTAACTGCTAGAGCGTACATTAAGCGCATCTAGCCTGAGAAAAGGCACAGTAGCCGGTACCAGGGATTTCCAGGGATGTGACAATGGACAAATTGTTTGGCTTAAGGTATCAAACATTTAATCAAGTTTTTTAGAAGAGCAAGATTTCAAATACTTCAATCACACTTTTCTTTACCGCTTCAACCATTTCCAATCCAAGAGCCGTATAGTGCGTAAACTCCAATTTTAACAGCTCAGGCAATAATTACCTCAAACCTGATGAACCTGGTACGAAATTTATCTTTTCGTTTCAAAAGGAATCAAACTCTTTCTTTTTCTTTCGATCTTCTGATTAAATGGATTAAAAGAATTTCGACAAGAACTTATTTGTGAGTGTTTTTTAAACTACGCAATGTTGTCCATTAAGCAAGTGGGTGATAATATTACGAAAGCCACAAAATTGATGTTACAGACTAAACACAAGAATGATGAAGAATATCAAATTTCTTTTCCTTATAATTTCATCTACATCAAGGCATGGCATCACCGTCACATCATAGAACAAAACTGTATACCCTATGTATATATTGCAGATATCGGACGTCCAGGGGGTCTCACTGTCACAAATTGTGGACGTCCTCTGAGAGTGATGCTTTGCTGAAAAGCGGATTTTCAGGGAGTCTCACCTGTAAAGATTGACAAAAAAGTGGACAAATCCAGGGGGTTGAAGTACTATTTTTGGACATCTAGAGGGTCTTGATATTTTTTATGTACATCCATATCCTCAAAGTAGGATGTACAGATTTTTTCTGAAAAAGCCCAATGGTAGTTACGTTTTCATCGAGTCCGTTATATTTTGTTATGTATCGACGTTAAAGCTCGAACATGAACTCAACATACATGGTACGTACGATACATGAATATATAGTGGGAACATTGATGAACCCACATCGCTTGTTGTCCGTCCGCAGCTTCTCTATAGAAGCCATTGTTGCAAAAAACTCATGTATTTTCAACACCCTATTAACAAAAACATGACATCAGGTATTCAACAAGGGGGAAGAAAAAAACTGTCATCATACATTGTCATCGATAACAGTTTCGAATCCAATATATCATTCTAGTCAAACCCCCTTTTGAATTTTCCAAGTTTGAGTTTCAGTATGTTTTAATTTGATATCGAGCCAGTTCCTTGAACAGTCCGCATGCTGAACTTCACCCTAACGTTCCCAATTACAATTTTCTACCTGGATGTTACGTTGGGATTTATTCTCCTGGCTAACATTTTCTTTTAATATGTGAAAGTGCATGTGTGAAAGTGCATGTGTGGAAGTAAAAAATTACTAACTAAACGAAAAGTTTGCAATTTATAATGGCTGGATACAGTGGAATCTGTATAAAGCTGATACCCTGTAAAGCGGACAACTCTCTTGGAGAAGATCTCTATAAAGCGGACATCTCTCTAACACGGACACATTTTTGCACCGATGTCCGCTTTATTCTACTGTATTTTTCCATTTCAAATACTAAAGAATTTTTAAGGTACGACTAAAGGTTTCGTAGCAATTGAATGTTTCAAAAAAGTTATTTTTTCCTCTGCATTTTTCAGCTTTTATTCATGTAGTTTTATCATTTCTGTAAACTTAAACTGTATCTTCAGAGTTAACAATTCAGATATCAAGGAATGGTATTTGATTATTGGTGTTAGATTCCATTATGAACTTTTATGTTTTTATGCTGTTGGTTCTAGTACGGTAATTGTGGAAGTTTAACGCATCTTGTTCATTATCAAAGACTGCCAATATGTCATCGACATATCTTATACCTTCGATGAAAACAAGGTTTGTTTAATGAGTAGTTTTTAATCTAGCTTTCTTCCTTTATGCTCATGGAAATGCTGGCTAAGACAGGATCCAAGAGAGATCCCATACCAATCCCGTCTATGTGAGCGTAAAAGTTACCGTTTAAAAGAAAATGGGTTTTGTGAATTGGCATAATAAAAAAAAATTTAAATCTTAATTAATTTTTAAGTCTTGGTAGGATATTAAGTGAGATTTCAATGATTTCTAACAGTAAAATGTTGGTGAAAAGACTACTGACATCGTAAGAGACAAAGTATTTACCTGAAAGATTGGTGTTATGAGGTCAGAGAGAAATCAACAACAATAATAAAACCTATATCCTTCATACACTCAATTTTTTTACACGCGGAAGTTTTTCCTCAAATAAACAACAAAAACGTTAACAAAGATGCTGGTCAAGAAATTCTCAAAATAAGCCTAGGTATCATATACCTATAAAATACGCTTTGCAAGTAGCCTAATTCTTTGGATTATACAAAGACAGTCTCAATATACTACTTTAGTAATAAAATACCAGAGATTTCAGGGAGATATACATAGCATTCTTGCCAGTAAAACGGGTAAAGGATTTTATGTGATGGTACTTGTAAAACCAACGTTTTAATTATAAACACTTCTTTCCCCTTTTTTCACACTAGCAGCCAATTCTCTTCACTAACATCCTGACATGTGTATGATGACGTCATTCCGATAGCATATCCTTGCCCCACCTTCAAGTATAAGAAAAACAAATACGCAAATACTCAAGTTTCAAAAGAAAATCACTGCCTTGATCCATAAAGATAACAAATTCCATAGTGAAACATTCATTGTAAACTTTGTTTTGAAGAGTCGTTATAATCATCAACAATAGGAATGCCGTTAGCAAAACGGAAACTATACTAACTAAATTTAATTAAGACTTTTGATTCTCCAAAATATGAGTTTAACTATTTTTTTGAAGTGCTAGAACAATTTCTTGCTGAATTGGAGCAATTTGAAGAGTTTTCACTTTTTGTTTTTATAAGTACCGTTGTTCCTATTTTTGCTCGACAGAAGTCAAAGTTGTCTTTTCTTTCAATTATGTGCCCTATCGATTGATGTTTTATTTTATTTTGCAGTGTACATCTTAAATATTTGCTGATTTTGTCTTCATTAAATCAAGTGGAGTATTTAGTGTGAAATCGAACGTTTTATGTAATTATGTACGAAAGCAGCCAACGAAGCATTTTTGCAAAATATCTGTTCGGAAGACATGTTTTTCCTAAAAATTTCAATGTGTTCAGAGAATATTTCGAAAACTACTTTGTTCGAAAATATGGATGTGTTTGGCTAAAAATTTCACCTTCTTGGAAAATATGGATGTGTTCGGGAACCCATTGATGCCTTATGCATTTTTTGGGGTTTTCTTGGAAAAAAAAGAACAGATGTTTTTCTGTTTTGAGCTCCTACATTTTTATGATTTCGATCTAAAATTCTTATCTCCTAGAGAAAAAGACCTATTTTGAGAGGATCTGATGCCTGTAAGAGATTTTTAGATTTCCTGGATAAAAAGAATTGTAATTTGAGCTACTTGATTTAGTACTACTACTTGAGCTACTTTTTTAGAGAAAAATGTTAGTTTCCTAGATTTTTCGAGGTGTTCTGACACCATTTTTCTTTGGCTAGATTTTTTGACGAAGTGACACTCCTGGAAGAAAAAAACCAGATATTTTGTATTATGAAAAATCTAGGAAACTAAGATTTTTCTCCACAAATGTAAAATCAAGAAGCTCAAAATACAAATATCTGTTCTTTTTAACCAGGAATTAAATTAATTAAACATCTCAAACATAGTTCGATGACAAAAGTCAAAATAAACTGTAGAAAACTATTTAATTGAACAACTTCAAGGGAACCAAATAAATTTAAACCTCTTTCCAATTTTCTTAAGGGAACACAATTGTCTTCTCGTATTCAATGTTTGTTATAATGATGATGATCAGAATATGCTTACCCTACGGCAGTGATCGGAAATCACAGTTTCTACCAGACATTCAGATTATTCATTGACGATACACTGAAACTTGATATATTGTAAATCCACCAGAATCTACGCGAGGGACTAAATTACGTTCACAGTGAAGATTCACTCTTCAGAGTGATCGCTGAACTAGGTTGCAATATAATGCACAACTTCTCATGATATACCTACGTATCGTAGTCTAGAAGGGAGCCATTGTGGACTTTAAGAGCAAGCAATCCTTCGTCATAGCGATGCGAACTGGGGACCTAGTGATTTCTAGTATAGCGATTATTGACCATTCATTCCGCCATGACTGTAATTGACTCCAACGAGATTTTTACAGGGTATCCGGAAAATAAACGAAACGCTTTTGGTTAATGATAAACATTATGCTTCTGAAAATGGGCTTTTCCAGAAAAACATCTGTTCACCATATGTTGAGGATATGGACTTACACGAAAAATATCAAGACCCCCTGGATGTCCAAAAATAGTACCCCCCCCCCCCCCACCCCCACTGATTCATCCTATTTTCGCATTGAGACCCCTTGGACATGCAGTTTTTTGTCAATTTTTACAGGTGAGACCCCCTGGAAATCCGCTTATCAGCAAAGCATCACCCCCTAGACGTTCACAATTTGTGACAGTCAGACCTCCTTGACGTCCGATATCCTCAACATAGGGTATACAGTTTTTTTCTGGAAAACTCAATCTATAACATCAACTTTTTACTCCCTTTACTTTGCGTCTTGAGATATGTTTTTGTGTAACTTTTATTGTCCCGTTTTTTTCCGAACACCCTGTAGAGCGACTGAGTAATCTTTCTTCGTCCACGCGTACATGTAATATATACAAGATCTATACTATAAAACCAGTTTCCACAAATTTCTCCTCAACCACGGAAATAAACCACGGATTAGAAGCTAATATAATATAAAATATGTTTCAATCACTAGACAATGTTTTTAATTGTTTGTTTGCCTCATGGACAATTATTATAATATTATAGTGGCAAAATCGACATATTCGGACTGTTACATTCCTTACATCTACAGTAAATATGGAAATTTTTAAGCAAAGACTTAAACTTAGGCAAGAAGTTATCTAATTTAACTGCTGACGGTAGATTGTTTCAAGCTAAGTGCAACTCGAAAATCAAAAGAGTTTAATGCACGAATATAATTCGCACAAGGAACTACGATGGAAGAACCTTGCCTTGAATTGTAAAAGTCTGGTTTCAGATCAAAAGAATCCCATATGATCTCAGGATTGATATGGTTTAGGGATTTAAAAACTTCAAGTACCAACAATTTGAGATTTTTGGTGTGGATAGTAGTAGAGCTGGTAATCTCTAGCAGGTCATTTAGAGTACCTGCACAAATATTCAATCTAGCGCATAGAGCTCTACGGTAGGTAGAGTTTATCAAATTATGCGCTTGTTTGCTGCAATACATCCACACAAAGGGACAGTAATTGAATTTTGACATCATGTAATGTATGCACTAAATAAATGATCAGCCTGAGATTGAGTCAAGTAATGTCTTATCCTGAATACAGCTTTTCATTTATCAGCTGCTTTTCTGCAGATCGCTTTAATGTGAGGATTAAAACTTAGTTGACAATCTATCGTAACTCCAAGGAATTTTACCTCTTTGGAGCTCACTATATTACTAAAACCTAAACTGATAGAGATACTACTATTTTCAGTGCCTGGAAAGAGTGCCTGGAATTTGTCAGGAATTTGCTACCATGGCATTATTGGAAAACCATGCTACTATACATTCCAGGTCAGTATCAAGACGCTGAAGAACTCGCGAAAGATTTTGATCACAAACATAAAGAGTATTGTCGTCTGCAAAAACACAGATGTTGGATTCAGACACTGAGGATCATTGATAAAGATGTTAAACAGAATAGGTCTCAGGAAAGATCCTTGTGGAACACCTAAGAGGATCTCTAACAGTTCGCATATAGATGAGCTGATCGTACTCGATGTTTTCGTTTGCTCAATAGTTTAGGAAAAATTTGAGCGAACCAGGGCCTAACCATAATCTGCCATTTTTGCGATTAGCAGATCGTGTGGTAGACAGTCAAAGGGCTTAGACAGGTCCGTTAGTACAGCTCCTACCTTACCAGAAGTATTTAAACAAGCATTCCACTTTCGAAGCATGATATCCAGAACATATCCAGAATGGTATATTGAGGATTATAACCGTTGCGAAAACCGCAAAAGTGCTTAGAGAGCCATGTGTTTATAAAAGGTTCCACTTGTTTCGCAATTAACCCTTCAAATACTTTTGATATTGTAGGAAGCAGACTAAAAAATGATAGCTTTCCTGGAAGATTTTATTCAAATGTGGCTGATTTGGATTTCATATTTTGCTACTTTAGGAGACAATTTATCGTATTTGATTTTTAGCATAGAATATATTAACAAGTGGTGATCACTCAAACCAGTCTCGACAGTCCCATTATTTATAAGAGAAAATTTCTTGTTTGATAAAATAAGATCTATATAACTTCCAAATTAAGACTTCCAACAAGTCTTTTCTTTCATGTGGTTATGCAAAGCATTAATCTCAAGAAAATTAGATAACTCTAGACTGTTTGATTCAAGATTCATATCACCATTTATTATGATATTCAATCACTTCTGACAGCTTTTCTAGAAAATAGGAAGAATTTTGTCTAGGTGGTCTATAAACGCTTAAAAGTAACCACTTTCGCTTTCTAAGATTCAACTCAACTGGGAGAATTTGAATATCTTGGGGAAGATCAAAGTCAGTGAGACGACGAGATGAAATATCACTCCTAACGAATACCAGAAGACCCTCACTATTTCCTGAAATATCAAGCCTATATGGGGCTTTAAAATTTGATATGAAAAATTGAGAGATTGGAAAAGAACATGTCCAGTTTCGATTCCCCAATAGTCAAATCGTCAACTAGTCCACCCAAAAGATTATATCTAAATTTTCCAGTTTGTTCCTTACTAAATTTATGTTTAAATAGGCGAAAATGATATTTTAGGAAACTTTCTCTGCAAAGAAGGGTAGTTTCAATAATTTCATTGGTTTTTTGCTGGCTTATCTTCTGTTATCGTTATTGAAATAATGATAAAATAAGTTTTTCTAAATTTCAAATACTATACAGCCTTTCTTCTTTCATTTACAAAAGTACGAATCATTTGGACGTTCTATTTGCAAATTTTACAAGTAATTTTAATTTTAAGGTCAAAATGATGACGCCAGCAAAGTAGCCTATGAAATTAAGAACATGAATTATTGATTCCGTTTCAAAAAAATCAGCGTTTTTTTCATACACAGTCACTGAAGATTAGGTCAGGGGTGGTGGTCACCTCCTTAAAATGAAAAAAGAAAACAAGTTCTATGAAAAATGTATAGAGTTTGTAGAACGCCAGTTGCTTACTATTCTGTAGTATTAAGTACCTTCATTCTCTAAAACAAAAAAAGTATTGTTACCGAGGGAGCACTTAGTCTCTCAAGGTTTGGCTCATAATTTGGAGAAATCTTGGAATTTTTTGGGGAAAATTCTCAAATATCGCCACCACAAGGATAACAAAATCATTTTATAATGCAGAAAATTTTATAAATAGTTCATCTATGTGACTATAGATTTCTAACTTTGTGTGGTGTAAAAAAGAGGGGAGAGGGAGGGTGGTAGCACCTCTGCACGTTGAGATTGCACTCATTTGATTTTCAGTGCCTTCGGGAGCTCTCAGAAGACAAATTTTCATTGAATCAATTTCGAAAAGAAAAACAT
>JAUBWS010057067.1:0-16419 GCA_032270445.1 Darlingtonia californica | reverse complement strand
GTAGCTCTAAAGTTCTCCACGGAATTCCAGAGGGGTGCGACTTTTTTAAGTGGACCTCCTCAACATGGGGGGTACAATTTTTTTCTGGGAAAGCCCAATAAAATTGCATGTAAAAGATCATCCATTAAGTACAAGTGCAATGAAACTTTTAGTTTTGACATTTTAGTCTTAGTTTATGGTAGGGTTTTACTAAACTGTTACCAAGTTGTTTTACTTTGAAAATATTTAAAATGCTTACAAGTTGCTGAGTCAGCAGAATTATGAGTTTATATGATTTTTAAATTGGAATAGCCCAGCAACAGTTCTTCATCAAAACCTTATAAATCATACCTTTTTTTAAAGTTTTATAAATTATTTTATAAATAAATTCTAAGTACTTAGAAACAACATATTGAAGAAAACATAAGCTATTAGGTTTATTGCACTCTGGTACGTTTGGTAAAATGCTAATACCAACTTTGCTTGCTATTAAGAATTCTATTTTTTTAAGATTACAAAGCATGTTGAACAGTAAGGTAAGGTTCACGCGTTTTAAAAAACCACAGGGTTAGGGTTTTGCTTCTTCTACTTTTGCAGGAATGTTAACTTTAGGTTTAAAAGGATCTTGTTAACAAAATGAGATTGTAGAATTACCTTAAAAGAATGAGATTGTAGAAACACCCTAACTTTATAAAAAGATAAATAAGAAAACAGAAAAATCTTCATGAATTCATGGTGTACTGATTCCAAATTAACATAAGAGAAACCAAGAAAAAGGTTTCTTAGAATAAATTACGATTAATTCAAACACAATTGTAGCAGAGAATAGATTGAGCTCTAATGGAAAATATACGTCTTTGTTTCACCCATTTCAGCAAAAGACTTTTGAACATTAATTTGTACTCGAGAAAAGTTAGCTTTTAAGCACTTCTGTGCTGGTAATTTTTAACATTTGGGGAATCTTTAGAGATTATTTTTTAGAGTCTATTTCTTGACCGGGGACCACTCCGGCCCTGGTGCATGGATCGTGGAGCTCCTAGATCACTACCCAGGGGTCCAGGACTGTAAAAACTTTCCACATTCATTCCTTATTAAAAAAGAAACATATCTACTAATTTGGTGAGATGACGATGTTTTAATACAAAGTTATTAAGGTTTTTCTTCCAGTACCAAATTTTACCCAAATGATGACGTCATCAGTGGGTGTGGTCATTGAAATTCTTTGCCTTCGTTTTTTATTAGAAAAAGAATATACCAACCAAACTTGGCGTGATGACGATGTTCTAATCCAAAATCATTAAGGTTTTTTCTTCCAGTACCAAATTTTACCCAAATGAAGATGTCATCAGTGGGTGTGGTCATTGAAATTTTTTGTATTTGTTCCTTATTAGAAAAGAAATATATCCACCAAATTTTTTGTGATGACTATGTTTTAATCTAAATTTAATTAGGGTTTTCCTTCCAGTACTAAATTTTGCCCTAATGATGACGTCATTGACTAGTATGGTATTCGGAATAGCCATGAACACGCCCTCAATTACCTAAAAAAGCCTTTGAGTACTCGTTTACCGTTATTTGCTTGTTACTTCTCGTTTCTTACTCGTTACTTCTCGATACTTTTCGTTACTTCTGGTTACTTCCCGTTTATTCTCGTTCCTCGTTTAAGCATGAATGGCCAGGATAAATAAGCCACTTGGACTCCTGTCTCACCCTAACATTGATATCGATTGCATAAGTGAATCTATAGTTGGATTAGGTATTCAAACTACTTTAAACACGTTGACAGGGATAACGAGAATTTTCGTTATATGAAAGCAAAAATACAGAACCAACTTTAAACAGCCATAATTTTAAGACAAAAAATTTAATGATAGTAGCTGCTATAATAGGGCTGCTCTAATAGGGTTAATAGCAAACCCACAACTGTAGAGAATGTCTTGCCAAATTCAATGGGAAATCTACCTCAATAGGTATTAGCTTATCGGTCCGCAGTCTTTCACCACTTCATATTCCAGTTTTATTTTGTTTTTTTATTTTTCCGTCAGCGTGATAAAATTTAAACGTATAACATTTTTCCTTTTTTTTCTTCAAAAATAACAACATGAATAGCAACTGACTGATATTATCAACCTCATATAAGGAAACTCAAACACAAAACGTAATGTTTACAAATTCATACATTCTGAATAATGTATTTATATTGAGAGAAAAACAAAAATTACAATTGCAAGAAAAGTTATAACACCTAAAGCTAAAATGCCACATTAGTAATAAAGAAAGTGTGTATTTGAGCTGCCCATTTTGATACCTCGCTGATGAGACAGTTTTTGAACAGTTCAGGTAAAATGCAATGTAATTTGAATTGAACCAAAGAATGCTGCGGTTTTCAGTTTTTTCTACCAAATTTAATTTTCGATGGATTTTGGTTGTCAGCTTACCGCGAAAATGTTTTGCCAATAAACGCCATTTCACCACTTTTTCTTATATTATATTGCTACTTATTATTTTCTCATGCGTTTATCGTCTAGTTTCGTCTTGTTAAAAGTTACTATCTATCTCATCTGATTTATATATAGTTCATTATTAATAACGTGTTGTTCCATCGATATGCAGGGTGTCCTAAACAAAACGGAACTCAATTTTCAGAAAAATATAACTTTTTGAATATCTATTTGTTTTATGTGGTTTTTATACAATTAGAAAGATCTTTTTCTTAGCTTTTCAAAGATATTACGTTTACTTTGTGAATTTTATTATTTTAAAAGTTACTCGGGAATATTTTTATACGGTCATTAACTTCCTATAGATCAACAAATTCAAACATTAATGAGTCATAAATATTTTTTAACGTTAAGCTGACTTATTTTTTGTTGCTTTTTTGTCACGAAAATGTTTATAAAAACACTAATTTTTTATTGATCGTGTGAACTGTACCAAAAGTCGAGTTTTTATTTAAAATCAACTTTATTCCCATTACTTCCTGGAAACCTTTCAAAAGCAAGCCAAAATAAGAAGTTTTATCAAAAAGATGTCTTGTTTAGAACTTTCAAAATGATTCCTGTAACAAGACAGCCGTGCGAAAGTAAATCTAGCATTCTGTTTACAGTTGCCATTTAATGACTTTGCATTAACCGGGTCATTAATCTCCATTCAACTTTGTCTTAATTGATCGTTAAAGATTTAATTGACAGGTCTCTTGCTTAGAATTGCAATACAAGTGCAAATAATTTTCATATAACTTTAAGAAATATATATTTGAAAAGAGCATTTTCTTCTCTCTGGCATATAAATCGCATGTTTTAGCTATAAATTAAAAAAAAAGTTTAGCTGCATAAAGTTTGGGTTCCGTTTATTCAGGACACACTGTAAAGGTGATCGTGATACCATTGTGGAAAGATAGTCTTAACTCATTGAGTGCCGTAACCCACTTTAAACGGCTCGGGGGGTTGTAGGGGGGGGGGGGGGGGCAGAGCCTCTCTGCCGTGTACTCACGGGGCTAGGCCAATTTCTGGCAACGAAATCAAAAGAGAAATCTTTTCTCTTTCCAACAAGCCTAATTTGGCATTCTGAAAGAGGTTCGTTGAAGAGTTACGCTTGTTTAAATTCGAGAAGCTTGCTGAAACTAGTGCGTTTTTAAACTATGGTGCAGCATTGATAGGATTAAGGGTGCAATATTTCATAGGGCACCTGAAACAAATAATTAAAATAATTTTCTGTGTGGCTTTAGTCGTTTGAAAGGTGATTTTTTTGTTCCATTCCATTAAAGACGGTAATGATGCCAATACCAGCGATACAGAAAGTATACAAATGCAATTGTAGCAAGAACACTACCGTAAACGATCAAAATCCACCTTTGAGTAGCTCTTGTGATGTGATAGATGCCTTTATTTTGAGGAGCTGATTTTTTGTCGTTATGTCGTTTGCCAGACATTGCTCGATCGATTTGTGAATTGGTTTTCCCATTCATTTCCTCTACAAAGACAAAAACGGCACAAAAAATTAAAAACTATACGGAGCTTTCATCATGTTTTCTTACTGCTTCGTTTGAATCTTTTGCTCAAAATCCTACGGCCTTGCTATTTATAATGATTTATGAACAAACAACCTTTAATACAATAATGTCACTGCACTAACAGAAAAACTAATTCTGGGGCCGGTTGTGCAAAAACAACTTAGATTGAGTTTTGATTGGACTTGATTCTGATTAAAAATCAAAGTGAGAGACACTCTAAGTTAAAAAAAAACGCGCGGTGAGAGGTTCACACGAAAGCGAACTGCAGTTTAAGCAGTCTAACGAAGGCTTATTGCGCAAGACATAGTATTTCCGTCCGCTCTTTCACGAATTTCAACTGGACTGTAGCACAGTCTAAGCTGCGATTAGCTAATCGGAAAATTAGCTGTTGCATAATCAATATGGAATGTGTATTTCATCAAAATCGGCGTTCGGAACAGTAGTCAACATATTTTAAAGTTTGCGCGAGATAGACTTATGCAAAGCTCGATACAGGGAGTGTCGATGGTCAAAGTACCCGTATTTCATCTAGTTCCCGTAAGGTAGCGAAATCAGCAATAAAACTAGTTTCAAGTAGTTTTTATCCAACTATTATACGTAGGGTATATTTTTTCAAGTTTAAATGGAAATTATTCGGACAAAGTCCTTCGCGGCTCAGAATGTGCCCTTTATACATTTGAGACTACTTGACAGGGTCAATTTTGAATTCTACAGCGGCAGTTCTCCGTTCGTCACTGAGATCAGTACCACGAGGCAGCATCATTAACTTATTTTTCAAAAATTTGTGATCAAGTCAATATTTTTAGAACTAGTTTCAAATCAATTTTTGTAAAGTTTGTTAAAGTTACGATATTTCATGTTTAATATTTTTTTTCATACGTTTTGGTATTGGTAAAATGAAACTTCTGCATTTTTTGAAATTAAATTAGCAAGATGTGGGTTGGTTCATTTTGTGATTTTATTGATTCATTTATTTATTTTTTTGATATTAATGTTTTTCAATGGAAAGTTTATTATATTTCATTTCCTTTTCATGAAATTAATAAATCAAAAACAATAAGTTACATCGAAGCTTGCAAGACTTCCACAATACAAATCTGCAAAAATCAAAAATTTGCTCCTAATAGTTTGATTTCTTATGAATTTTAATCCTTACCATCTTTGACAAAAATTGGACCAATTCTCAAAAATGTCAATTCTGAATCATCAACATAGCGTCTTTTGCGCGCACCACAATTAGACGTGCAGAGAGAGGAATCTGTACCAGACATACAAATCTTTGTTCGACAATGAAGATAAACATCCGATGAGTCGGAGTTTAAAAAACGGAAAGCAGCGAAGGAAAATCGAAGGTTTGGGTACGATGTGGAAATGATGTTTACCAAGCTATCTTGTTTGCACCTGAGGAATAATATAAAGTTTCCAGTACATGTTTGGTCTATCTGATATTACCGCTCCGGGCATTTTTGCCCTTCACCTGGTCTAAAGGCACACGTCCAAAACCGAGTAGCTATTGCTCACATAACAAAAAAACGATTGCAATGACAGAAAAAAGAGCTAATAAGTTAGCTATATTTCGCACTATTAACCAATCACTATTTGCACCAATCCAAATTAGTTTTTTTCGGACGTCTGCCGATAGCCCGTGTGCAGACAAAAAAGTCTGAAACGATTTATCGGATAGACCAGTACATGTGCAGTTAGCCTGAGCCAAAGACTTGTATGTGTATTTTACCTTCTTGTCTCTTATCTAACAAATGTTTTACCTTTTTTAATAAAGATTCTAAAAAAGCTTCCTTCCGTTATTGTTTAATTCAAATGGCGAATAGTGTAGGACTACTAAACCCGTACTTGGCATTTCTGAGAAAACGTCTACGGTCCTGGAATCCTTGTTAGAAAAATAGGGGCTCCTTGACCCAAGCATCAAGATACAGTCCCAAATAGACTATGTCCAAAAATTGACCAAACAATTTTGTTTTTAAAGGGATTGTGTATTTTTGAAGTTAAACAGATAAACGCAAAAAGTTAGTTAAGAAAACTCTTTACAATTTATAAAAATGTTTTCAAGATATTTGAGTTTGAATGTGCTCTAATATATTCCTTCATAAATTATGACGTCATATAATTTTTCTTTTGCTGCAAGTTTGGTCATTCGTTGGTCATTCGTTATTGTTGAAGGTGGAAAAATAGATTTTCTCTGTATAATATCTTTTTCAAACGGTTTTCACCAAGGTTTATATTTTATCGAATAAAACAACTAGTGTGATTATTATTTTTCATGACACAATCCATTTAAGCGAAAACGAAAACTTAACTTGTAGGAAATCAAAAACAACAATTTTTGAACGCTTGCAGGAAAATCAATAATTTGTAGGAAATTGTCTTAAACATAAACAAAATGTTTTTAAACATCTGCAGAAAAATTAGTGATTTTTTGGTTAATCACTCACTACAGCAGAAAGCAGCAGCATGCATTAAATAATGTCGATTAGTTGTTCTGTGCGATTGAGCCACACTATCTAAGTTTCATCGCACTTAACCCATCTAATTATTAATATAATGTGAATTTTCATTTCAGCAACAAATGGACATTCATAATGCAAAGCAATGAATATGAAATAACAATGAAAAGTAATCAACTGACCCGTTAGAAATGATTTCGTAATAGTCAACATCGTTAGGATCAGCAGTTTTAGTTGCATAACAACGATAAATTAATGCATTAGTTCCAGATTCTCCTGCAATGTTGATGCCAACGTTGATGTAGTCGCTAAGTTTGGCAACAAATGGATAAGTCACTTCTGTATCAAAAGCAGTGTTTGTGTAAAGCTTCATTTCTTGAGTATAAGAGACAGCTGTTTGTTCTAAAAAAGGAAGTTGTAGAGTTCAAAAAAAGACTAGAGAATTTTCCGGTGTAACCGTTTCTAAATTTGAAATTATCCTCAGATACATACCTAGGCCCAAGGCTGTTTATAAATACAGGTTTGTGGTCGAGTAGATAACTAGTCTATGTAATAAACTGCTCCAGGCTTTTTCCTACATTTTCATTTGGTCTATCGGTACAAGCCCTAAACCGAGTTTGCCAAAATTTAAAATTACATCTAACATAACAAAACTGTCAGCGCAATAATAGGAAAACAGCCAATTACCTCGCTATGTTTCGCGCTATTTACCAATCCCCGTGGACTACTTATATTATATCGAAGTTTTATGTTAATAGTTTCCAGTCTTCCAAATTACTGACATTTGGACGTCTACCGATAGACCGTGTGTAGGGCAAAAAAAAGTCCGGAGCTGTATATCAGATAGACTACTTTGCGGACTACAGATTACTTACTTAAAGGTTAATGACCTTACTCTGTTCGTTTGGTTTGGTTTCGGACGTCTGTTGATTAGACAAAGGCAAAAATCTCGAAACTGTTTATTGGATGGACTAGTGGATAACGTTCAATTCACGTCTAGACTTGTTAACACGTTCACTGCCAGGCTGTTTTCAAAAATGACAAAAAATCTTTGAAAGATTCCATTTTTTTGAAAGTTTCAACAACTGTTACTTGGCTAATATTGCTCTAACATTGACATATGAGTATACCAATCGACAGCAAATTTCCCATGGATGCCAGAAATGGCATTAAAACATAAAAATGTTCAGAAGTTATGGCTGTTTGAAGTTAGTTCGGTATTTTGACCCTCAAACTACGAGTATACTCGTAGTTGGCAGTGAATGTGTTAACCAGTTTATCATTTTATCAAGTCACCACAGCCACGTAAGTTTAAAAGAGACGTGCAGCGATGGAGTGTCCGTACGGCACTCGGAGTGGAAAAGATTTTTTGCAACTCCCGTACGGCATTTATATTCGATTTACCCGTTTCAGCTTACGTTTCCCCGTTTTCTATGCTCTTTCGGAAAAGCGACTTGCTAGCGAGTCTATTCACACCAATCAGTCCCTATTTTCAATATAACTTTTGGTAACTATGATCAGTATCCCGCCTCTGCCCTAAACATATAAAGGTAAAGAGAAGCCTTGCAATAACAAAAATAAAAGAAGTACATACTGAAAATTTTAGTTGTAAATGTCCATGTTGCCGGGTCAGATAATGGAGCCGGAGATTGGCAGTATTTCAACACTGGAAACGAATAGTTTACATAGTACGTTTGATCATTGACATAAGTGTTTGGAAGAGTAATATTAAGTCCATTTTTGTTAGGTACAAATTGGCAATCTGTTGTACAAGAACTGTCTACAGTAATTCCGGTAACAAAACCATTGTCGGATGTCCGGTATACTTGAAAATATCCAGTTCCGGTAAACTCGGATACCTGTTCAATAAAGACAAAGAATTATTAGGTGGGCTAGATTCTTTTTTCAGCGTTATTGGAGAAAGCTTGATGCATTATGCATTATGGGGGAAGTATTCTGAAAAAGTAACAATACATTTTTCCAAGTTACTTGAAGTTTCCTTGAAAAAAAATTTATTTTCCTGGGCTAAAAAAAGTTTCCAAATATAAAGCAGAAAAATTTCTAAGGAGAAGAGTGAGTTTTTAATGAAATCGTTTCCAGGGAACGTCTCTATCCATGTAGCCCCACCTTCTCGCTCCCATGACTGATGGATAATGGTGCAATTAAATCAAATCTTTAGAACACACTCAACTTTTGAAAATAGTCAAAATTTCCCGATATTGTTTTTTATCATTTTGCAAAACTCGAGCTAAATTTTTTTTTTTTGTGTAGAACTACATGTCGGGGAATACGTGAGGATTCTCTAAGCAGGGTAGTTATAATGGTTTTCATTGGATTATTCGTTAATGGGTGTATAGTTAATGATGATGAGTTGTGTCAAATTATGATGGAGATAATAGTCTTGATATTAAAAAAAGAAGTAGAAAGTTTTGTTGGAAGTTATGAATGAAAAAGGAAAATGAAGAGGTTGAGTAGATCTTCGTGATATTTTAAACACGTAGATAGGCAGTTTGTACATCGATATCAGATATTATGGCAGTATCGTGGTAAATGAGCCCTGAACTATTGGTCCGACATGCAGTGGTATTAGGAGATAAATCTAAAAAAATGCTGGGCCTTGGACAATCGGTCCGATCATGCAATATTTATATTGATGTATAGAAAACCGTACTGAATAATTGGGATTCATAAGAACAATGCTTTTACATTTGATGATTGTGATTGTTACAAATGTCTTCAGAGGTATGCCACTTGTAACTTGAGGTCCGTTTCTGAAGACTGGTACCGGTCTACACACCTTCGTGTTGCCTTACGTCTAATGAAGCCACTACATTAAATTATCACAAAGATCTACTCAACCTCTTCATCTTTTTTTTTCTTTTATAACTTCCAACAAAACTTTCTACTTCTTTTCTTAATATCATGACTATTACCTCCATCATAATTTGACACAACTCATCATCATTAACTACACACCCATTAACAAAAAATCCAGTGAAAACTATTACAACTACCTTGCTTTGAGAATACACACGTATTCCCCAACATGTAGTGATAAAAATGGTCAAAATTTTCCGATATTTTTTTTTATCATTTTGCAAAACTTGAGTTTAAATTTCTGGATACCGAAAAGCTAGAAACTCGTAAAATTTGGGAACATTCAACCGTTACGTAACGCAACGTATTTTTTGGCAAAATTTCGACTCACGAAAAAGTATCAAAATTCTCAATATTAATTTTCAATAACCCTTAGCACGCACTTAACTTTTTGAAAGTGGTCTAAATTTTCCGAGATCTTTGTAACAATTCTCAAAGTTCGTTCTAAAATTTCTGGACACTTCAAAGCAAGAAACAAGTAAAGTTATGGTTCGATAAACAAGCTGGTTGTATGGTCTACAGAAAAGATATAGGTTGAACGGGCGATTTTTAGGAGTTGTGGGCCTTCAGAGGCATAGCGGTATGGTTGTCAAATCTGAACGTATACACATTCCTTGCTCTAAGAGTTAAAGACGTTTATTCTGCAATTTCCTTTGTAAAAAAGCAAGAATTCAAAATTATAAGAAAAATACAATAAAAAGCAATTTTTCAAGATAGACTTACAGCAGCATGGAAGTAAATTTGAAATGCATTGACACTGTTGATGCTTTGCAAAGAACTTTTCGAAGGCGAACCAATGGTCACATCTATCAAGTTTGAAGCTGTAATCGAAGTGACAGAAATTAGAATTTGAATACTATACGCCATAAATTTACCTACTTTAAAAGAACTAAATTTTAGGGAAACTGAATTGCGCGAATTTCATGGGTTTTAGGAATTTCCGCTAATTGTAATCCCCGTAAAATTTTTGTCAAAAATTTGAACAAATAAATGATACTTACCTAAGTTGAAATTTATTAGAGATTTTATGATTATTAGTTCCAGTACGATGAGAGAGGTTATAGTGAAGAGAATGCGGAGCAAGCAATCAGTTTTGTCAAGTGAGAATCTTACAGAATGGAGATGAGAGAGATTGGGCCGGGTAAAAATGGGGTTGGCGCTATAATCTCTCTCATCGTACTCGAAACTGATAATCATAAAATCACAAATAAATTTTAACTTAGTAAGTATCATGCATTTAGGTGTTCAATTTTACGTCATAATAGTTTCCAGACTCTTCGTGAGAATAAAGCGAAGATTTCACCAGTCGTTCTGTAAGCTTCTCACATCGAGGATTGAGTTGATGTCATTGAATCTTTTAAAAAGTTTATATTGTTCATTATAATTGTTTTTCTTCATATAATAAAAGCTCTAGTACCTATGAATAATTATAATTTTCAATTAACCAAATAACAGGCATTAACTCAATACATGTTATAAAAACCAATAGTATTGATATTTAAATTTTCTTCATAAGAAATGGCTATCATGTAACAAAATGTTTTTCTCAAATCTGCCAATACGTAAAGTATTTCAAAAAATAAAATTATATTCCACTGACAGAAAAAAGCTCATGTAACACAACGTATTATTGAAAGAAATTTAAAAAAGTTAAAGTTTGTCTCGATTGTTCTGTTGTATCTTGGCGAACATTCTTTCGTTCTTCCATTCAGCGCTGTCAATTATGGTTTTCAGTGGTACGCCCTTCTCGTTTGCCTTTGACGTTGCAGCAGCTCTAGGAGAGTGCGTAGAATATTTGGTTATGTCAATATCAGACTATTTTTAATACTTGTTTACACCACCTTGCTATAGTGTCTTTTGAAACAGCTTTATGTGGTTTGATAAAACAAATAACTGTTTTTCATTTGGAGCTAGTACACTGACTTTACTCAAGTATATTTTTAAATGTGATACAACACACAATTTTTTATCTTCGTACGATTTGAATTCTAGAGGCTTGATGTGGTTTCTGGCTTTGGTTTGCTTCAACAAAACACTCATGATAGAAATGTAGACAAAATCTTCACCCAAGAATTGAATATCTTCTTTCTTAATAGAATGAATCGTTTGTGATCAGATATAAGCATAATAAGCATACAAAGTTTGAGTGTAAGCATTTTCAAGGACAAGTCGTTTGGTTCTTTCATTTTTCGAAAAAAGTTGAAAACCATATTCACATCCCAAACTACTGTGTACTTCGGAAAACAGGTTTGGTTTGAAAAACACCTTTCATGAATATTTTAACTACCAACAGTTTCCCAAAACTTATATATACTTTTTGGGTGAATGACGTCTGAAAGTGCACTGCAAGCTGTATTCAACTGCCCATAGTTTTCGCTTTTTTCGTGTAAATTCTTCAAAAATTTAAAGGCCGTGTGAACTGGGGGTTGACAAGGGTCAATATTCATTTTTCAATAATTTCTTCATTATTAATCAAAAAACTGTGATAAGAATGAGATTTTGTAATAAGATTGTCAGTATATCCACACACTGGTATATTTCTTGATCTCAGATTTGAGGTGGGTACTTTAGTGATTTTTGTAAATTTCCTTGGGCATGGGGCCAACCCATTAGGAAAACATGTAATGTTTTTTGTTAAATTCAAATTTAAGATATCTTTGGTAATTTTCATGTATTTTAACATTGTAAAATGCATCTTTTAAACTTTTGGATCCAAGAGAAATATATCAATTAAAAAAAAAGCTCAAAATATTTTTATAGAAACGCTTGTTACAAGTGTTTGATTAAGCTAGCAAAATATTGTCTCGATTTGTCGTTCTTCCAAACACTTATAACAAGCGTTTCTATAGAAAGCTCGAATAATGCAAAATATGACCTGTTTCATACTTCTACACACGTTATGGACTAATTGCTTGCTCCGCGTTTTCTTCGCTATGTTCTCACGAAGAGTCTGGAAACTAATATGACGTAAAATGTTTATTTTCTTTGAAACTTCAAACCTTTATGAACAAATTTTTAAATTTAGAAACTTGACGTTTCGTCCAAATTGTTATTCTTATTTTGAAACTTAAAATAGGATATGAAAAATGCCCAATGTTATCGCGGAATCTGATCCCGGTGGGTGTTGATTTATCTTAAATACAGGAGCTAATAAAATATGAATTCAAAAAACTTCTAAAATATTTAAGATTTAAACGCGAATTTAGTATCTTCAGACAGCCTTTGTTTTATTTATTTGAATTTGAAAATTATTTCAAGCACTGTAACAAATATGGGTAGCCTTTTTTTCTGGACACCCAGTATCTTCTTTTAATCACACTGTGTAAAAAATGATTTCAAAGGAATTCATCGACTGTTAAAGTGAGAAAATTCAAACAAAATCTTTCTAGCCATCTCTCTGAATAGACTTTGGCAGATTGGAACAGATAAAAGCAGGGGTAATGTGGTGTACTGACTTACCAATGGAACTCAAGAAAAAGCATTGCATGCTCTTGTGTATTTTATACTGCGTTGTTGCTGCATAACATATGACCTCCACACTACTATAGGTGAAGTTTGAATCAATCAACCAGACCAGCGATCCGTTATAATACCGATTAGAGGCAGAATAGGAACCGACAACAAAAGTATGCAAAGTAGAAAACGTCTCCACCATATCCCTAAAATGTATAAGAAAACGAACCATTTTTCTTTTCTTAACGGTATTATAATACTTATTTAACCCTTTCAGGCTGAAGAAAACTGAACATGAAAAAATATTCACAAAGTTTGGGCGTTGCCTGACCTCAGACGCTACAGAAAAATAGCACTCGCTCATGTGACCAAATTAAGCCAATAAAAACGTCAGATATAGAGACATTGTAAGGCCAGGTACTAAAATTACTTTCTTATTGCTTTTTGAAAGCCCAATCTTTCTCTGGATATAAGCTACTGACAACCAGTTACTCATTTGTCGACCATACGATGTCTCACCTAATATCTTTAGGCATTAGCATTTAGGCAAATGATCTTCACGTCACTCTCAGGGTCCCAAAAATCGCCTTTTTTCTTCTCGCAAAATATCAGTTTTCCTATAGTAGTTACGATTTTCGAGTTGTAAGCATTTTTGAACAAAACAATGTCGGGCAAAAACGAGGTGACAAAAATTTTGTCCAACGAAAAATTTGTCCGATAAGGTATCCATTGATTTTTGAGACTACGACATGGTAAACTTCAAATACTTTGCTCACTTAGGTGTCTCTGTGAATAAAAGACAAGAGATCATTAATTTATATGTTTGTTGTTTATTCTTCAAGAAAATTCGTACTTTACGTAGATTTAATTTTGCTTATATTTCTTGTTTTTTGATTTTCATTTTCTTTGGGATTTTGGCATGAAACTATCAGAAGTTAATTAACGAAATTTAATCAACGCAAAGTTTTGTCTTCGTAAGTTAAACGATATCATCAAGAACAGACTTACAAGTCAGGGTCATTGACCGATATTGATATTTCCGTATAGGTGGATATTCCATATTGAGCCTCATATTTATTGTCAGAGATAAATGAATTGTTTCTGCAAACATCGCTTTGTTGTGAAAATGATGATTTCCCAGGAGTTGCTGTAACTGTAACAATTTCGTGGGACTTATTTCTCAAAAGAAAGGCACACAAGAACAAATAAAACACAATGCTACAACCATGATTGAATGATTTGAATGTTTATCGTAAGGATAACCACTTCAGTTCTTCATGAAATGTTATCAATGGCGATCTTTCCTATCTGGAAACACCTTAAAGGGCCATACAGAATTAACAAGGGCTTTAATCATTCGGCCGCAATTCCACAATGAATAAAATTGACACAAAAAAAACAAAAAAGATTTCTAGGATTATCATGAAGTTGAAATTCCGCAAAATTTTCCAAGCATTAAAGTAATCTTAATCAATAAGTATTTGTGTATTAGCCGATGAAATTGTTTGTATACAAATCATATGATGCGATTTAAGCAAAACGCGTAAGGCCGTACCTTGTAACTAATTTCGCATCGGCCCGTCGAATTTCACGCATTTTTGCATCTCATTTGACTCATTATAATTCAGGTGGGAATTGTCAATTTCACTAAAGCGCTGTCAATTTTACGTGTGTTGAACGTAAAAAATCAAAACAAATAAAATCACACGTATTCAGTTGGAAAAGGTTGTTAATGTTATGGAAAAGGGGGGGGGGGGGATTGAACAACATAGGGGCTGTTTTATTTGAGAAAAACTGTCCCGTTTTTATCCCAGTGAAACGGAGGCATCGATTTGCCGAGATCCCGTCTTATCCACAAATTCCACCTAAAATCAAAAGTGCTGTTCACTGCCGAGATCCCGTTTTGCCGGGACAATTTTTTTCCATATAAACACACATCTTAAATTCATCCCAGCTAACAGGGATAATTCGTTCAGTGTACGATTGCGTTGAGTTTTTACCGCGCAAAAATCATAACAAAGTCACGTGACAAGGCGTCTGTCCCGGCAAACCGAGGCCCCCGTTTAACCGGGACAAAACCGGGACAGTTTTTTTCCAGTCCCTGAGAAAGGAAGAAGGTACAAATAAAATGCACGTGATGTCTTTTAACTTATTTGGATTGTTTTTGAGTTTCATGATAGGAACTAGTCTATCAAATATACCGTTCCGGGAATTTTGTCCTACTCCTGGTCTATAGGTTAACGTCCAAAACCGACTTTGTCAAAATCATAAAATACGGAGCATGCGCAGTAGCTATTTCTACCATGACAATAGTATCACTTCAAAAACATGAAAAAATAGCCAGTCACGTCCTTTGTTAAGCGCACTATAAACCACAATCAGCGTAACTATTTTCAACAATCAAAGTTTAATGTTTATAGTTTCAAGACTCCTAACTTACTCGGTTTTGGACATTAGCCGATAGACCAAGACTAGGGCAAAAAAGCCCAGAACGGTTTAACGAACAGACTAGACAGGGATATGCCTAGCCATGGGACAAAATATGTTGTTTTGTTTTAGACTGTATATTTTGTCATGCAATTATTAGTACGTACCAACAGCCAAGATAAATTGTACAGGCACAAGACTCAAAGGTTGTGAAGTGCCCTCGTCTGAATATTGATAATCTTCCAAAATGATTGCAATTGCATAAGAACCAATTGGTTGTGCAGGAAATGTGATAGAACAATTCTAAACAAATGATTCGTGGAATATATTATGAAATAGATCTGTAGTTAGAGGGGCTGCGTGGTGATAGGGAGAGGAGAAACTTTCTCACTTTTTTTGCAAAGTAAAGTATTCCCTTTAAAAAAAGAAAATTTAAAGACGCAAAGTCTTTGTTCTTTGGTCAAAAATTGGTCCAAAATCAAAATTTCCTTCATTATGGTTAACCAAGTCTTTTCTCTATACATTTTGCCTGAGCCTGCGTTGAACAAACTGAAAATAAATAACGCTGTTGAATGAGAAAAGAATTCTCGAAAAGTTTTACTCTTCAACAAGGTAAATATAAAGCTTACTACGGGTCATTTTACCCCAAAAGTTATAGTGACAAATTGTTCTCAGTATCACAAAAATACAAAAATTAATTGGTCAGCTGGTCCTGATTTGGAGATTTCAGGCCCCCAGGACCCTTATTTGCATAATTTCATGTTATTAATCAAAAGTGATTTTTTAAAGGTTCTAACTTGTAAAATCTGCCTGATTCAGGAGATGGAGCATGAAAAGTAAATAAGAAAAATGGGGTAATTTATGAAATTCGACTATTCAATGCCGTGAAATTAGCAATTAAAGGGCAAAATACATTACATATCCTAAGGATACTTCAAATTTTTGACCAACAATTTGTAATGTCAATGTCAATTGATCTTGAAAACTTCAGATCTGCCATCTTTCTTGTTAGTATTTTACAGAACAAAACCTTGAATTTTTAATAACTTTACGTCCGTTAGTCATATTTTGATTTGAAATTTTAATGCTATGTAGATAATATAAAAACTAACTTAAACAAAATCAAAAAAATACCCATTGAGAAAATATTTGATCTCTTCACTTCAATAGAAAGTGGCGACCTCACTCAAGAAGAAGTTGACCTTGCAG
>JAUBWS010057056.1:0-16421 GCA_032270445.1 Darlingtonia californica | reverse complement strand
ACATAAACAAACATGAGGATTTCTCGGCTCTGAATTTACGATTTCTCAGCTATTGTTTTTTCTGTAAAATGATTGGATGCGCAAGATCTTGCCGTAATTATCCTCGTTTGCTATCAGGCTCTGAATTGAGAGGAATTTAAAAAATATATATTTAAAAAAACAAAAGAATTCACAGCCTGTATTCAGGCTAGGGAAGTTAGACAAAATAATTGTAAATAATCAAATAATCACTGCATTCCGCATCAAAGTTTATTACTACGAAATTACTATGAATAACAGATTAAATATTATTGGCAACGAAAGTCATAAAAAAAAACAAAAAAAATAAAAGCTTCTTTCCCATAAAACTTTTGAAATGCACGGCTGGAAACAACCCACAAGGAAGACTTCTGAAAATTTCATCTTTTCCAACCTTGCAATTCTTGTAAAAATCAAGATTTCTTCTTTCTAATGTCTGTGGAGGATCACTTGTTTCACTAACTTCAGCCAGCGATTATTCACACTACAGGATGTTGTCATTATTAAACATTAGATCGAGCATGGCTACACTAATGAAAATGTTTAAATGCAGATCAAAAATTCATTATATATATTATATAAGTGATAGGGCATGGTGCCGCTTGAAAACAAGAAATAATGTAGTATGTAGCAATATATTGAGATTTAGTTTGTCATTACGAAACTGAGTGGAGTGACATTGTATTTTTGGCTTGCATAATTATTGGATCTTTCTCATGTTGGGTAGCCAACAGATTGTTTACATTTTTTTCTGGGACATTTTTGGTCCATTGTTCTTAACTGGCTGTTACTCTAAGTATCTACTTTCCTATTGGTGCAAATACCAAAAGCAACGGTTGTTACTCCTAAGCCTACAGCATGAATCAACCATGCAATTACGAGGTACCATAAACTCACAAAACTTTGAACATCAGCACAACTTTGAACACCCAAAAAACAAACAAATATCCAGATCTGTGCATCAATCATGTCTACACACCATAGTTTGTCTATGAAACTTTAAATGCTAAACTGAACATATCACGTTCACATTTAATGTTGACAACCCAGTAGTTTTGATAAAATATGAGTAATGTAGATGTCAGCATTGATGGCTATTGTTTGTAAAATTTGGTTACTGTGATTGGTTAATTAGTGAATGTCAACTTCGTTCCCAGGGTTTCAGTGCATTCTTAGGGGATTAAAATTGTAAAACGCCTGCTGGGGCATCGGCATGGTTGGCGGTTTATCATACACCATCCTGGTGCAATAACATTTTTCTTTGCATAATATAAGCCTAACATCACGCATTTGGTGATGTTATAACACTGTTTGGAATCATGGTGGTGTACATGCATGTACAATGTTCGAACAGTTTTTGTAGTTTTGTGGTTGTATATTTTATTATTACTTGTGTTCTAGATTGTTCAAAGTTTTGCTTTACAGTGCAGGCTAACATCAGCTTAGTGCTGACATTAGAGCTTCAGCTCGCCACAGGTTGGGTAAGAAAACACATACACACATACACATACCCAAAATCGCAAAACTTTATTTTGGTATAACAAATTTTAGACAAAAATTGTTGCTTCCTTATTAATCTAACCATCTCTTTTAATCAATAAGAGTATTAAATGGATTTGCAACAGCATTCAATGAGTCATTTTCGACTATGAAACTGATAATTTGTTTTTAAGCATGAAGACAGAACAAACTGACTTCATTAACAATGACAGAAAAGGCCTATGTAGAGTGGCTGGAAACAGCAGATTTGCAGAAGTCTGTGTATCAGATTGATAAGAAAATAGTTTCAGGAGTTTGCACACAGATCAGATATACTCTAAATCACTATCCGTGTTTACTGTACGTGTACTTGACATGGATTCCACACAGTTCACATACACTTAATGCATTGCAGGCTTCTTCATAATTGTTATTTTTCTATTATTTTTTAGATTGAATTGAAATATACTCTTTAAGAAAGGATGTTTGATATTGCAGGAATCAAATTTTTTCTTTGTTTCTATTGCTTTCTGTTTTCCAATGGTAATCAACTAGATGACATCTATCTTGGTATTGATGAATATCAGGAATATTATGATCTTCCAAAGCTACCATACAGTTTAGATTCCCTAGAGCCATGGATTGATGCTGAAACAATGGATGTGCATTTCAATGGTCACCACGCTAGTTACATGGCAAAGATGAATGCTGCCTTAATAGAGTGGAGAAAAATGGTAAAAACCGCTGTTCCAACTTACCCCTTTCTATGGTACATATATCATATGGGAAGTTTTTATCCCTTGAGTATGTTATGGTCGTTAACAGCTTTTTAACCTACCTTGAAAATTCTACTTCAATTTGGAAGAATGAAGAAAAACTTATGATGCTCTAATTAAATTATGTGCTGTGATAAGCTGTGCCAAACATATAACATATATTGATTCAATGCTATCATATTTTTTCTTAATTCTTGTTTAGGAGCCTGAAAATGTACTTGCAAAATCTTCTTTAATTGATATTTTGAGAAACATAGATAAAGTCCCAGAGAAGTGGAGAAATTCCCTACGAAATAACGGCGGAGGGTAAGTTTTTTTTGTAACCATAAATAGTAGACTTGCCTTTTTTAGCTGAAAAACAACAGATGTGACCAATGTACAGTGTGTCTCAAAAAACTTTGCACCGCATAAGAAGGAATTGAAAAGGTAGAATGTGATTTTTGATATTACGTTGGGAGTAATACAATTGAGGGTCGTTATATATACAATGATTCTTAATCGTTCTTGTTTCACTAAGCTACTATTTTCATAATTAAACATTTGGCTGTTATAAAGCTGTTTTCAACCGATGCAAAGTTTTTGAGACATATTGTAGTTTTTAATTGCCCTCCCCCTCTTCTAGGTTGGAGTATCCTTTATTGTATAACCCTATTTGACGAAAAAAGAAGCAGTAGCCCTTGGAAGAAAAACCGCATTTTCCATTACGCTGCAGAACAGGGGGCGGTAGGCGTTCTAAGAAGTTAAATTACGTGATTAAATCGAGGAATGAACTGCTGAAAGTATCTAAATGTCTTTTGTATAATTTTTATTATATTTTAGGTATATTAATCATATCTTCTATTTTGCAACGCTCGCCCCCAATCCAAAAGGATTTGAGCACACGATGCCTCTTGGGTTATTATCAAGTTTTCGAAAATCCTTTTACAATTTCACCCATTTCCAATCGTGGATGAGTGACGAAGCCATGAAATTATTTGGATCTGGGTACGTCTGGTTATGTCGTGAACCATCACAAGGATTTTTCACTATTTATTCAACAAAGGATCAAGTGAGTCCAGTGACATACGGACTACAACCGATTCTTGTGATAGATATATGGGAACACGCGTATTATTTAAAACATAAAAATAAAAGGTTTGTTAAATATTGAGACCCTTATTAACCCCAAATCTGCCTTTCTATACATTCATCTATATCTTTAATCATTTTCACGTACCGAATTTTCGCGCAAATTTATCAAGTTTTCTTTAAATTTACATTTTTGATGTAAATCCAAACTGCTCTATTAAATATGAAGTTCACATATCCTTCATGGTCAGTTTTAGTCAAAAGAGTTGTGTTGCTGTTGACTATCATTTTTTTAAACAGTCTTAGCGGTGAAATCCCCTTTCATTTCTTAACCTTTCCACTATTTCTTCGAAAGCCCAAAACAACTTTTTTTTAAATCAAAATCTTTTGGTACCAAACTTAACTAGTCTATCTCATTCCAGTCTCCAGAAATTGATATTTCCAGTGTCCAGAAATTGATATTGAGTTTTAAAAGCGTAAAAAATGTCTGGGAAATTTTTCACTTTTTTAAAAAACAGCGTAGCCAAAGGGTTAAGAATTGTAAGGTCTAATTTTGCATACGTTCAAACAGTGAAAGGAATTCTTATGCGCCACTAACTTACTTTATGGATATTTGTGTCAGAATTAAAAACTTTATCATTGATGTTTAGGAAAAACTACGTAGAGAATTGGTGGAAGTTGGTAGATTTTACCAAAGTCGAACGTCTTTTGAATTGGTGGCAAAGAAAGGAAAAGAAACATGACGAATTATAGTGATAGTCCACTCCGCAACTGAAAGTTTTGTTTAGATTTTCGCTTTTTACGGACCACTTAACACATTTAAAGACGATATCATAGAACATTCTGGGACAAACATTTTTACTAGAAAGTTTTAGAAATTGGGAAATATTTAATGATACAAAGTGAATAGCGGATTTTTTGTACGATGTACAATAAAACGTTTTTATTTTTTGTTTGGTAAGTTCTAAATTAAATTATGAGTCCTTATTAAATTTTTTTAACAAGAATGAACATATTAAAAATAAGAGTTGGTTTTCCTTATCTTTCAGCTCATCGTAATATTTAGTTTGCATCTTTCATTAAGAAGTAATCAAATTTAAAAAAAATATGTTTGTTCAGAAGAAGAATGTATTTTTGGAAGAAACGTTTTCTGTCGCATTCGCGCTGTATTGAATGCCGTATTTCATACATGATTTCAGTTATAACTTAAGAAAATAACTAGCGAAATCAAATTGGAAATCGGTGAATTGCAAAAATAAGGTTTTACACATTGCGTATCAAATCAGAAAAACTTTACTATGTTCATCCTAAAAATATGATTTTGATTTAGCGTTGTGATTTTACATTCACAATTTTCCTCCTGTTACCTCAACATCATTAATACTCGCGAAATTCATGAAATAAATAAAATAAAATAATCTCATAATGATATGATATAATGACAAATTTACGTTATAATCAGAAGAATACTTTCTTTTAGTTGTTGAAAAAGTACTTGTTTGACTCTTATCCATCGATTCTTGAAAATAAATGCTCGCGAAATTTTCGTTTTCGTCAATTTGCTCGCGAAAATGAACGCTCTCTAAATGCAATTTTTTTGACTTGCGTACATTAATGATCTTAAGGTATGTTAAAAGTTTTTCTAAGACGTACAGTATTGTGGCCTTTTTTCGTAAATATATTGCGATGTTTTCCTTTTATTTTATTGCTGTTATTTAACTTAGTATATTGTCATAAATATTTATAATTCTAAATATGAGAATTACTAATTTATAAAAAAATATCTGATAAATTAAATGTCCATCGTTCTTCTCCAGTCAACCATGTTTATGATATACACTCGTTGGTAGTGGAATATATAGCTTTTCTGCAATTTTTCTTTGTTTATTCACTGTTTTTTGAGAAATATGTTAAACTAGTTTACGCTCCATTTAATTTTTTTTTTTTTTATAATTCATACATTTCATATTATTCTTTTTACTGTTATAAATCTTTTCGAAAAAGATTTGAAGAATATGCACCAAATTATATCTCCAAAGTATGTTCTCTGAATAATATATTTGATTCCTATACGAACGTGCAATATTTTCGCATTTTTCCAACTTCTTTTAAAGTTTTTAACATCGTGTATATGTACAATGCGTAATTTTTGGTTTTATTATTCTCTGGTATTTGACAATGTCTTTTCCTCACACTAATAAATCTTTCACCATCATTTGCGTTGGGCTCTCAGAGTCTTCATTTTACAACAAATGAATTTCGAGATAAATGATATGTCTGTTAAGAATGTATTTTTCTATGATTTCCGTTTACTTGGTCAACTTCCATTGCATAATAGAGCTATCATTTCCACCAACTGTGATAAGCCCAGCATCATTGCATAAAAATCGTACACATGTCACATGTGAACTGTGACCTACACCAACTTGGCATTCAGACTTAAAAAGAAATTTCACGAGTTAGATGCCTTAGTGACACTTAAATGTTGATTCTCTTCCGAAGTAAACGAAGCTAAAAAAACCCACCTTTAACTTAATACTTGGATATTTGAATAAATTTACGGCACCAAAATCGTCACCCGTAGCAATAAATCGTTTGTCATGAGATCGGCAGCAAGTGTTGATATCAGTACCATCAGCACCTTCCGGCCAAATACCTGGTGGTTAGCAAATATAAATTATAAGAAATTAAAATAATGATGAAATATATTTTCAGCGCTTCAGGTCGGAAAAACCAGAAAGTAAATATGGCTCAATAAAAAGAAAACCTTCTGCTATACAATGACCTCTTAAAGAATTTGCCATTTACTGTGATTGTATTATGCCAAGTCATAAATTTCATAGGCTTCACTTACAGCAAATTTCATAGACTTTTTAATTCGCTTTTCTACCTAATCTACTAAACCTAACTTACCCATGGCAGGAAATCCAAATGGACACGTATAGGTATACCATTTTGTGTCCCTCAAGGCAGCTGGACTAAGTACTTGGCAACCTGATTCTGCGTGCCCTAAGAAAAAATAGGTTTCTATTCTTCATTTTCGTCCATTTTGTCAATTTACTATGAGATCAATATATCTTCCAGATCTCGAGTTCAAAAGAGAACAGGATTTCAATTAACTTTAAAATGATTATTAAGAGTGATTGATCATTATATTTGTTATCCTGAAAAATATTTTTTACGGTTTCAAAAGTGATCTACGATCTCCGCAAAAGATTCACCAGAAAGCGTCCGCAACAGATTCACCAGAAAGCGTGTCTCCAAGGTTTTAGTTCTTATTACTGTTTCTGAAAGTTGTAAGCATAAACACGAATACGTAAAGTCTCTGTGGTATAAATTTAATTTCTGCATAGCTGAAAAGCTATCTGCAAAACTCTATTAATGTTCGAGAATTTCAGAATTTCCTGCTTCCGTGAAACTGAAATCAAACGAAAGTCACTCACAGAAAAAGACTATCAATCTAATGTGGAAGTTATGAAGATCTGGAAATGCCTGGCTGGTAATTCAGAACGCGATTAGAAGCGCTAAAAGTTAAATCCTCCTTTATCATTCACGATTTAGTAAACTCGAAAGTGTTACGGACTCTTTTTCTCTTTCCAAAAAACGAACTTACAAAAGAGTACTTCATAATCTCCAGAATTGCTTTGAAGAAATTCACCATCTATTGACCAATCAACATGCAATACTCTACTTGAATGACCCTATTATAAAAGAATTGTTAATCTTGCAATGCGTGTGAGAAACCAGACGGTTAGAAAAAATGAACGATATTAGAGATGGCAGCCACCCCAGACGCACAAACAACGCAAGAGCCACACGCAACCAACAAACAACCCCGCAGAAACCCAAGCACAGGAAAACAACCCCACACCCCTGGCCAGGTTTTATATTGACCAAATGGCTCCCCAACAATGATTATACTCACCTTGTAAAGCAAAGTGACCAAGTCAAAGTACTTTTAAACAATAATCTTACACTCTGCTTTATTAAATTCTGAATTTTAGTAAAATATTACACCTGTAAAACTTTTGGTTTTTTGAAGCCAGTAACCTCTTTTGGCCAAGAATACAAATAGATATTGGTATCTCTGCAAGCTGCTGCAAAATATCTACAATCTATAAAAAATATTGACTGATGGATAAAATTTTCTAGTGATGCGTTAACACCGATATAGTATATTATACCCCTGCTGAAAGATTGTGACGATTTTTGAGCGGACACAACGTACTTTGTATGTAGTCTGATCAAGACATATACTACGTATGTCGAAATTTCACCAGCACCATGAAAATTTATTTTTATTTTGTAAATATATTTCCTAAATATGTACAAATCCATTTGTAATAACAGCTACCTGAAATTCTCTTTTATACGGTATGCGGTATAAAATAGTGAATGTGTAAGACATGCAATAATGATTAATGTATGATAACCAACCTGGTGGAATTTTGAGGTCATCGATACAGTCACGTGACACAGGTAAAGTGATCAATTCTTCTTTGGTTTCGTAATTCAATACATATACACTGAAATATATCAAAAGATATGGCGTGGGTGACTGTTTCAGTGCCGATAAAATAAAACTTCATGGAAAAAAGCAACAGGAACATGCCCTTCTATAACTACTACATACCTACATAGATAATATGTCTAATGATAAATGATAAAGTATCTTAAATATTTTCTTATTGACCACGTCAACATGTTCAACAATCCCGAAACCCAATTGCATAAACAATCTATGGGTGAAGGCTAACGCAAAGGAAAAGTGATTGAAACCGAGGCTAACTTCATAGTCAATAAACAAAGGAAATATTCTTCTAGGTTAGACAGATGTAATAAAGAACTAACTAACCTTCCAGATTTAGTACCAACAAGAACTAGAGCTTCTAAAGGATGCATTTCAGCACATTGTGCGCTATCCTAATAGAAATATCAACACAAGAATCAATTATATTTTGAGATTTCTCACGACTTCACAAAAGCCAATTCAAGCTAAATTTATTTATATGTTTTTTTTGCAGATAACTGTAGCTAATTATAATGATATAAAGCACTTATCTCATTTACAGAAAAAATTGGGTGAATTTCAGTCAGCGAAAAAAAGTTTTATGCTTAAGGAGAATAGCTTGATCTGATTGCTATTAGTTTAAATATTTGACGTACTTGAAATTGAAGTGATTAAAAAGAATGATTGCAAAGTTGCTCAATCGACATAGTAGTGCACAGTGCAATACTCGGACCTATTCTAACCATTTTGGATCCCCCGGTATCTGGCTTCTGTTGTATGAAGGTTCCAATTATGGAGATGGAAAAATCAGAATAAACTTAAAGTATAACCTCGATAAAATATGACCATATAATTTCTTGACTTTCACCATTCCAAACACACACTAAGTTTTCTTGAGAGCATGTCACAAAATATGGTTTCGTTGAGTGTGTTGCTAAACCCCACATTTCATCGCTGTGTCCCTAGTGGTGATAAAAGAAATGTATGGTATATGAAAAGTTTGTCTTTAGCGACATAAATTAGTAAAGTTTCAAGTTTTTACACTTTCTCATAATAGCTTCTTCCGTTTTCAAAAAGACTATACCAAAAAAACATCCTGAGCGAGTGAACAGTTTATTGCTATTGCTGACCTTATTACAAAATTAACGAATCACTATATTAACAACTCCTTTAGTCGAAAAGTTTTATTTCGAGAGCATAAAATTAACGCAGTTTTTCAGAAAATTACATTTTGGTTGCATAAAAATAACGCTGTGTCGGGGAAGTGTCAGAAAAAATCAAATTTCCTTTTAAATTTTCACTCTTTTCTCGTAAGATATGGCGAATATTCGGACGATTCTTCTGAAATTTTTAAGGAAATTGTGGACAACCCAGCCAGTAAAAGCGAGGATAGTGAAGCCGAAATAGATAATTGACAGAATAATATCAAATACAAAAAAAAATTTGTTCTGATCCTCTTGAAATACTTTTTACATTTTTACACAAAACAATGTTCATGAAATTAACACAATGAGAAAATTGAGGTGTCAATTAATTAACACACATATGAAATTAACGAATCATAAAATCAACGCGGACGAGGGGCAAACTGCGATTCATGATTTGTTAATTTCCTGTAATAAGGTAATTAACACTAAGGATAGGAGCTAGGATAGTAATAGTTCGAAAACTACAGTCTACCGAAAATAGTGATTTAGAATGAAATAGTTAATGCATATTAGCTGTCTGGTCAGTTTGAAGTAAACGTAATTTCAAAAGTATACTGTCTTTGTAAACTTACTTGAACAATGACTTTCTCATTCGACCAATCAGCATTTAACTGAACAATGCAATTTTTGGATGTGCCAATCACATACTTCTCCTTTGTTGAGTCATAAAGACAACAACGTGGTGGCCCGTATTGCTCAGAAATCTTAAGAAAATAAATGACAATATCAAACCAAACTTTGCGCATTTTTAGGTAATAATTGCTGTTCAAAGCTGGCATGGCCTTGGTCTTTTAGGACTAAATCGAAAGAGGGTCTTTTTCCATTCACCTCAGTCAATAACAAACACTATTACATATATGATGGTTACATACGCTATTTTCACGTAGTTCAAACAACGTTATAATTGTATACAGGAACCTATAGAAAACTTATTGTCATTTACTTACAGATCCAATTTGGCTGATTTTCATAAGATTTCTTGACCAAGAAATGAAGGTATAATCTTTACCACCAGAAATAAAATGATCGTTACACTCAACATATGTCAATGAAAAAACACCTCCCTGATGGTAGAATGAAAAAAATTTCTTTATTATCATAATCCCAAAAAACGAATAATTTTCAGTAAGAACATATCATCGTCATCGTCATCGTCAGACAATGTAACATAGTAACGAAAAGCTATGTGCTGATTTATTTAAATCTTAAATATAGTGTGATTTTATTGAAAATTAAAAAGGTTTTCAGTTAGGAAACATAATCGCAATTTTACTTTACGAATATCACTGCCTGTAATTGAGATTCCTGAACAATTTTTTCCATAGAAAAGTTTTCCAAATTGGAAAAAATAAATGTTACTTTACATCAAACACTTCGTACGGGCATTTCAAAGAACGTTGAAGGTAGGTGTATAGTGTCTGTCTGATGGATTTTTCAGATTCCCAGGTGTTTAAATATCCACTAAAGGGTCTACATGAAAAGTCCTATGAAGTTCTGTTCAATCTTCATTCGCAAAGTACTTGAGATTTCTACAGATAAGCCACTTATACCCTTACCTGTTGTGCAGCGATAACAGATTGCGAGACTTTGATGGATCCTTGGTTGAACAATAAGATATTACCATTTGAATCGCCAATGATTACTTCACCATCCGGCGAGTAAACAGCTGTCAGCACATACTTGGCTTTGGCAATTTTCTTAAACATAGATACATTTTTTTCTTAAGTAAAAGATGCACTGTATTTTATGTTCTATTTATAGCTACGGTACTTCTCTGGTTTCACATATCTCTTGAAAAGGCTTGGCTTAAGATTGATTACGACGAAACGCCTAAGACCTAAAAAATTACAGTCCTTTTTTATAACAATAATGAATTTAATTGGGTTTATAATCGCCAAAACATTTTATTTGCAATAATGTGGAAGCTCCCACATTACTAGGCGCAGATACAAAGGGACAGCAAAATTTCAGGAGGAGTGACATGTCATTAAAATGTCATTACCATTTGTCAGTACTGCATGTACAGTGCGTCCCAGAAAAATTTGACCCGTGCTTTAAATCAATTATAATTTTTATACCATTCGATAGCATTTTTGACAACCTTTCCAATGATGTACAATAGAAATTATTTATTCCAAAATTTTAGGATTAAAAACAAGATATCTTCAAAGTCGTTCCAGTGATTAATTCCTTAATGATTAATAAAAATAAGTTTTAACGAGCAATGAATCTTTTGTTTGAAGCCGTATCATCATAACTTTATTCTGGTGTTACGCGAACACGAAAGCAAATTTGAGAACACGAAACATTTAATTGCTTTTCATGTGCGTCTGACGATATTGATGGTCTTTTTTCTTTGTTTTAAGATTTCTATTCAGGTATTTCTTCTTAACCATTAGAGAAGATAATTGGATTTTTTCATGGAATAATTCATGATTATTCGCAAAATAAATTTTTTAAGTAGTGAAATATGTATCTTTAAAATCCTTAAAGTTTAATATGTTTAAACTGTCTGGCCTATGAACAATGTCCTTTTTATTCTCCAAAACATCTCCGTGACGGGTACGTAAGGTGTGTAGACAGGTACCAGTCTTCAGAAACGGACCTTAAGTTACAAGTGGCATTACCTCTGATGAAGACATTTGTAACAATCACAATTTTTCTAATAAAACCATTGTTCTTAGGAATCCCAATTATTCAGTACGGTTTTCTATGCATCAATAGAAATATTGCATGAACGGGCGGATTGTCCAAGGCCCAGCATTTTATTAGATTTATCTCCAATACTACTGCATGTCGGACCAATAGTTCAGGGCTCATTTATCACGATACTGCCATAATATCTAATATCGATCATACAAATTGCTTATCTACGTGTTTAATATAATATCACGAAGATCCACTCAACCTCTTCATCTATTTTTTTCTTTCATAACTTCCAACCAAACTTTCGTCTTCTTTTCTTAACATAAAGACTATTATCTCCATCATATTTTGACACAACTTATATCATCATTAACTATACACCCATTAACGAAAAATCCAGTGAAAACCATTATAACTACCCTGCTTTTAGAATACACACGTATTCCCCAACATGTAGTTATACACAAAAAAGAAATATGTATCTTTAAAATCCTTTAAGTTTAATATGTTTAAACTGTCTGGCCGAATTTTTCTAGGACATACTGTACTGTACATGTAAAAGATAATTGCTTTTTAATGACCCTTTACCCTTGTCCTGAAATTGAGCTACAGCTCTGTATCCGCGCCTGATCACTTACTTCATAGAGTCCGAGTTTTTTCGTCATTTGAACGGTAGGGGTATCTGTATTAACCTTCCAGATACCAATGTGTGATTTACCGTACGTGATGAAAGCATTGTCAGTACCAGGCTGCCATTTCACGCTGAATAAGATCTCTTTTGATGCCTAAATTCAAATAATGGGGGTTAAATTAGATTTTTTAGAGTGTTTACAACATCCACGTTTTATAATATGATAGAATGTATCTATTTCATTTCCAATATAACAAAGAAACAAAGAAACAAAAAGAAACATTGCTTTACTGTACAATTAGACTGGATTTCTCGCGTTCCTTATCTTTATAAAAAAAGGTATTTTGACGCCCAGATTCAGCGCTACTGTACAATTTGATGGTTACAGAGGTCATGCAAAATCTTCGTTGTGGCCTTCATTTTGATACTTAAGTTGAGACACAGACAGTGTAAATCACAAGGGTTAATATCTGTGTTTACTTTTAAAAACTCCTGTTTCAACAGACATTATGTATATAGGCTTGGAAGCAAAGTTTTTGCCAAAGTTAACGAATGACATTGGAAGTGAAGTAACTGTCAACGTAGATGAAGCATCAAACTTACATTGACTTCAGCAAGTTTTTGTTCTTTCTCCCAATCATACAGATAAGCAACATGATCATTACTTTCATCGATACAAACCAGGTATGATCCCGTACCCTGAAATAAATGAAATTTTTATTCAAATAAACTTTTTCTTGATTCCCCCAGAGAGTGATTCCATAATCAAATTTCATAGAACGATGGTTTGTTTTTATGGAAAGGAGCGCGCGCTATCTTTGATTTGAGGAAAAAGCGTTTCTTGCAGAAGAAATATTTACGATATTTGCATTTTTTTATGCTTTTTGCATACTTTTGATACCATAAAAAGTTGAGAAATTTAAAACTGTATTATTATGTATATTTCCAGTCTTGCATTTCAATTATAATCATAAAGAAGTTTGCAACATTGTCAATCGTAAATGTTTTTTCTCGCAATAAAAACCCTAAAGATATATCTTATGCCGATTGTTATAATAACATACAAAATAAAATTGAAGTAATATCAACGACTGGTCATATAATTTCTTCCAACGGAAGTATAATAGATTTATCTACATACCTTAGAAAATTCAAGAGCACACAATCCACGTTCAAACACACCATGACCAAAAGTTGTTTTTGTTGCTAAAGTTGACGTATCCCATACACGAACATGAGGCTGGAATAAAATGAAAAATTGATTGATGAGCGAATTGGCTCCCCATTCTTATCACAAGGGTGACTCATGCGACTTATTTAAATTTTCATGTCTGTTATACAAAAAATTCATTTTTGAAGTTTGCGACTTTAAAAAAAACCTTTCGGATGTTAAAATATTAGAACTTGAGAAACAAGTGGTCGTTTCTTCCTTTTTTTGTTGAAATTACAAGTCGTGAAAATGCAAAAGTATATCAGATACAATAACTAAACAGTAGCTTTTGCATGTAAAGGTTGTTGAAGATGCAAGAAATAGCACAAGTCAACGGCAAATGATGGCCATCTGTATAGGGAGTTCAATTCCAAATCAAGACAAATCGTTTATAGATGGGCTTATCCTCACCTCCGTGTTGGAGGGTGACAAACATATGTTAGACCACCAGTTGCGACCTTATTAGGCCTCATTAGTAATCCATGTGATTCTGTGAATGCTCATGTTAATGATCTTACAACTATCAATTCGGCGGTAGTTTAACGTGAGGAAAAGAGTAACACAATATAATTTTTGAAATACCTTAGCGTCATCACCATGCCCAGCTACTTGTCCGCTTGCCATTAAGTTCCCATTAGGATGTAAGGCAATGCTACATTAAAGGAAAAACCATAATAATCTTAGTGTTGAGATAAAGATTTTGGAAAATATCATGTACCATCTCCAGTGTGCAAATGTATAAGCAATATCTACTATACCATATATCGTACTAGTGTACGATGCTTGTGAAAGTCATGAAAAAGTTGCATAAAAAACCAACATTGTGAAAATTTTCCTTTCTTCTAATTCGCAACAGCTGATACGTTAAAAAGTGGTACTGTAAACACTTTTCCCGAGATTATTTTTAGCCGGCTGGCCTCATTTTGAACCAAATATAGGCATGACCAGGGCCGTCGACACGCACTGAAAAGTGGCAGGGCTAATTTTTGAGATTTTGACCTTCCAGATCGGCTAATATCGCACTCTCTGAACAATGATTTTAAAGACTATCAATTAATGAAATCTAGAAACTTCTCTATAGCAAAGTTAACTAAGATTAGTTCACATAATTTTGCAAACGTCGGTATCATCAATTTTTTAATGCTAGTGAGTGCTTTAGTTTTCTTTTCTTATTTCGTAAATATATTTTAAGAAAAGATTACTCTGCAATAAGAGGGGCCAAAAAAAAGGTCTGAATTAGTCTCAAAGCATTCAGTCTAGGAAGTTATTGTCACTAAATTACGAGCTTAATCATTGGACACAGGATTGACAGCTTACCATTTGACGTCATCGTTATGTTCAGTATAATGACGTTGTTTATTATTGATGATATCGTAAATGACGACTACACCCGCCATATTGTAAACGATCTCGTCATTGTTTGGCAGCATCAGCAAGTTGTCTCGACTATCTTTGCCTCGATATCCATAGCTGATTTAATTAATATAAAGTTAAGGCCATTAATAAAAAAGTTTTTTGTTGACTTAAGTGGACCTTGTGGAAAGTACTAACCTATGAAAAGATCTTTGTGGACGTGTTGACTATAAAGTTACATCAACTGATTTATCTTGTCTATATTTAGACTTAAGTAAGTAGACTTCAGGACAGAACCTCAAAAAATGTTTAAATGATCTTGGTCCGTTAATAGGAAACCTACGGAACAGCAATCAAAAACCAGGTCAACAAACTAAATAGTACATAAATTTTGAAATATTCTGTCAATTAAAAGATTAATAAAAGTGAGATTAAGTAGCCGGAAAGAATTTCCTAATATAATCAAAAAGGATACACCCAATCCAATTTCAATGTTTCCTCTGGTGGACGACCATCAGGATTTGTATCTTTTATATTTGTAGGGCGGTAGAGACGAATTGCACGCCCACGAATGTAAAATTTAACTACATCATCTAAGAGAAAGTGTTTATGATTATTTAATTATGAATCTATAGAACAATGCATCAGGTAGAAAAAAGCCTTCCGCAAGAGTTGTCCTGGTAAAACCCAAGGAAAAAGTTTCAAAGCCGCCTTTGAAATATTTCAAAAGGTGTCAAAAGACATCTTTAAGGCCTTTATGGAAGGATTATCTGAAAAGTTTCCTGATAAAAGTTAATCTCTAATTGATTATGAAAATTCTCTCTTTTAAGTTTTAAATACAACTAAAACTATCCCATCAAATCTTACCAACTGTGTTTGTACATCCATCTTCATTTAGTGAGCTGAAAAAACAAACAGAATTTTTTTTCATGACAGGTGTTTTTGAAATGCAATGACTATAACAAGTTTTTATTCAAATACACGACTTACCTCGTTGAAACCTTTTTTCGAGGTGACGATCGTTTTCTAAAAAAAGTCGAAGTTTATCTTTTATCTGAGTACGTCGAAAAAGTGGTTAATTTACTAGCGCAGATGTTTGATAATTGAAAAACATACCCTTACAAATGCATTTCATTCGTGCATTTCTTGCAAATTTTACAGTGCAGCGCAATGCATAATTTCTTTCCTGATTTTCAGCTTTAGACCCTTATAGTACATTTGGTTGAAGCCAGAACCTTACAGTGCACTTTACCAACGTGAAAAAACAGACCCTTAGGGGCCGCACATATCCGTATATATGAAGTCTAAGTGCCCTCCCTCTCCTTCTGGGGATAATCTTTTTCTGGAACAGCCCGCATCTCACTGATTGATTAGGTAAATTCTAGAGAGGAACTACCAGCAATATCTTAAACATCTTTCTACTCAATAAAAACTATTTTCATGATATTATCTTTCTTACGGAGCAAGAATAAGCTTCGGTTTTCCATCTCCAGTTTCCGGAATAGTTGTAAATTCCGGTGGT
>JAUBWS010057012.1:1370-16427 GCA_032270445.1 Darlingtonia californica | reverse complement strand
TGACGAGACTACGCACTTCTGTTGCCTCGTCATATAATATTTGACGAGACTACGATGTCCCTTCTGGGCTTCCGTACATGTGTACATTTCGACTTTCTTTGTTGTCTCACTTAAATCGCCTTTGCGAAAGAATTCTTTTTTTACAAGTTCACTTTTAACAAGTTTAGGGATGAAGCATTCATTCAGAGCATGTAGTGGTGGCAGATTAAATTGAAAGAAGATTTGTGTGTGCATGCTTTGTGTGTTTTCACATAAGAAAAACATTTTAGGGGGTTCAAAACACTGCGAAAACAGGGCAAAAATAAGCTTTTACAGAATTTGGCTACTGGGATATAAATAAGCAATTTTGGCCAGAATATTCATCGTTGATCCATTGCGTTAACATTCATAAGTTGTATTCAATATGTTCATATTCGTTAACTTTCATAAATTGATACAGCATTGTAATAATGGCAAGCATCGTAACTTAGACCATTCCAGAATTATATTTTATCCTAATCCGCCTGGTAATCATAAGAATGTGATGTCATACCGCCGATAATGTACCATTAACTGTAAAAAAAATACTAGTAGTGTCATGTCTAATCAAACCGGAACTGATTGCGAGTCCGTCTTGTTTCACTAGTATCTGTATTCCGATAATTCTGAGGTGATTTTCTCGATTCTAGACTATTTCATAGTCCGTCTAAGAAACAGCCGTTAGCGCGTGGGCGAAAATAGGTCTGTCGCGCGGGAACGGTAATTTTCCGCATTGAAGAAAAAATAAGTTTTCCTCCTTTCCGGGTGCCGTTCGCTGTCGTGCGCAATTCCCGCCGCGAATTCTCTTAAACTTAGCGTTCCTTTAACTTAGACTAGGGAACAGTTTACTCGATACTGGCATGAATGTATTTATGACATGAATGAATTTATGTCTTGTGTTGTGTGCGTAATGTTTTTTTCTGTCTATCTTCTGTATTCTATTATATCGATGTTCTATTACGTCACTTAGTAGTCTATCAGATATACCGCTCCGGGCTTTTTGCCCTCCTCCTGGCATATTGGCTAACGTCCAAATCCGAGTATGTCAAAATCGTGAAATACGGAGCATGCATAGTAGCTATTTCTACCATAACAATGGTATCACCATAACACAACATAAAAAAGAGCCAATCACGTCGCTTTGTTACGCACACTATTAACCAATCAGTGTGACTATTTTTAACAATCGAAGTTTAATGTTTATAGTTTCCAGGCTTCTGAATTATTTACCTTTGGACGTCTGCCGATAGACCAAGAGGAGGGCAAAAAAGCCCAGAACGGCTTATCGGATAGACTAATCACTTAGTCGTTACCATCGAACTACTTGCAGTTTACTGCTAATACATTATATAATAAAGAAAATATTAAAATGATCATTCCTTTCAAGAAGCGGACTACACCCCGAAGAAGAACAATGTTACAATGGGAAGTGATAAAGACTTTTTAAGTCCCCCTGTATTTTTGAACAGACTTAAGTTCTTTTGTTGGCCTATTAAATCAAAGATTATCGTCGTTTAATGATGTAATAGTGAGGTTAAGCATTCCAAAATCTACGACGTATGACGTTGCGCAGTCGTTTTGGAAATTGGCATGTTAAGCAACATTCAGCAGCACAATCGATCAGTGTCTAAGTTCGGCTGCCGGTACGTCGTAGATTTTAGTTTTCTCAACCTCACTAATATCTAATATACATATAAGACGTATTACTGGTCATTCGTATCATATACTATGTTCCTGATTGGAAGCCGTTGAAACAAACGCATTTGTCAACCTTTGATCTTCATCCAGCTTTGTCATCGATTGATTTTCTTATATATGTGATATTTCGACCTACTTGGTGTAGATATTTGTCAGAGATATAGGAAAATCAATCGAATGACCATGAATACGTGTTACATATTGTATATTTTAGATTCAAATAACCACTTCTGTGCCGGGAATTTTCAACATTTTGGGAATCTTTGGAGATTTCTTCACCTAGGACCGATTCCTGGTGCATGGGTCGCGGAGCTCCTAGGTCCCAAGGGTCCAAGACCGTAAGAATTTTTAAATTTCCATGACAAATATGTTTGTCATCGGCACTTAAGTGGTTAAATATTTCTACATTAGAAGAATATTGATTTAATATCTGTATAATGGAGAAGTGCAATTCCAGATCAGAAACATCATTTTGAGATTATCTCTAGCTCTTATGCTCACCTCCGTGCTGGTGATTCACTAAAACAGTAGTAAATTTGGCGGAATTTAGCCAGTCCAAACTTTTTCCCGCCAATTTTTTTCTCAAACAGCCCGTAGGCGAGCATAAAGGTTGAGGTTAAATCTAAAAACGATTTTTTTGCTCTATAACGTAATTTTAGCATTCAACAAATGCCCGCAAACTTCCATCATTAAAGCACTATTTTTATAAAAAGTAACTAAGTCACTGAGCTGTGTGGTTTTAACTGATAGACTTTTCATTAAAAATAACATTTTTATTTAATTATCGGACAATTAAATTTATACATTAAGTAATGTTTTAAATAGTTCTGTAAATTTAACGGTTTTCTTGAAATTGCTTTAATCAGTTACCACTGTCTAGTGAACGTCAACCTACTCAGCAATACTGCCTATATCATGCTGACCGGTAATGTATTTATGAGCCCCATCCCCATTCACCTCGGAAATTACGCCATCAAGCCTTGTTTTTCTCGATATCACGCAAGATTGTTTGTAAATTACGTAATCACGCTCAAAAAATTTATTATCTAAATATATATATAAATTATCACGATCACGCAAGCACCTAAACACAAGAAATAATTTTTGTGGATCGTTAATTGGTTATTTTAAAAAAGCGCGAAAACGCCGTTACAAAGTTACAGCTCTTCAAAATTGAGAACTTCTAAACAATTCAAATCTGGTCGAAACTAGTTTTGGCCAGAACAAAGATTATTGCCGGAAAGAACTTTTGACGGATTTTTTTTTAATTCCCAATTTTTTTTAAATCCGCCAAAAATTTCATTTACCGAACTGTATCGAAAAATCGAAAAACTACAAGTAACGAAAATATGGAATCGACCTGGTCGATGGGCCTCACATGAAATAAAATTTTAATTGCGTTGCGAGAAGACATCTCTTACAAGTTTAGAAACTTTAATTGATCTTTTGAACGGTAAGTAAATGAAAATAGCTACAATTAGCTTCTTTAAAAAACAATTTAATATTTTACAAGGAGGGTCATGCTAGAATATAGCAAAAAAATCAATGCAGGGCCGTAATTTACTAAAAGATTTTGAGGGGGATTAATGCAAAGGTCGAGCGAACGAGAATTTTTTTGAGCAGGGAGTCCCCCAGCGGGGTTTTAGAAAATTTCAGACCCCTAGTCCCCCAGGCCCCTTCCTCCCCCCCCCCTCCCCCCCTCCGCGGAAATTATGGCCCTGCAATGCATAAACATTTTCGACTTTCCAAAGTGTTCGACACGAAATTATCTCCAGACTAAGTATCATCGCCCAATTTTTTAACTCATTTGAAGAATATAATTCTTAAAAGTGAAAAGCGGAAGAACACGGGCAAATAAGCTTGATGATGGCAAAGAATGATTTGAACGCAATATTTTCCTTAATTTAAAGATGCTAAAAATACAACCTGTAATTATATTTTACACCGTAATAGGTACTCTTAAAAACCACCAGAAAACAATTATAACCTCACTTTTTCTCTTCTGCAGGCAGTATAAAACCACGCAATTATTCTGAACGAAATTACAAAATTATTGAATTCTTTTAAGGTTGTCGGAATTCGTGTGGTCATTCACGTTCTATAACAATTCTTAATATATTGAGTCTAATTGAAACTTATTCTTAAATATTGTCTTCTAGAAAGACCTGGATACCATCGAATTTTTCTTCCTTAGGTCATACGCGTCCATGTACTATGGGAGCATGAGAAATGTCCTATTTCGCATTATTCGAGTTTTCTATAGAGACGCTTGTTACAAGTGTTTGGAAGAACGACAAATCGAGACAATATTTTGCTTGCTTAATCAAACACTTGTAACAAGCGTTTCTACAGAAAACTCGTATGTAATGCGAGATAGGACCTTTCTCCATGTACTATGTTAAACCTTAACTGTCTCTTATTTATATTGCAGCTTAAATATTACAATTTCAACATGTTCACGAGTCGAAAAAAGTATGAACTCCATGAACTTTTTGACGTTCAAAACCCAGTGAATGGGAGACTGAAGACTATCAATATCGTCTGTTTAAGTGCCGATGACCGTTTTTGCAGGAAAAAGCCTATGCGATGGAGTGGATTGCGTGGCGTTTAAATAGAAAACACTCCACCGCATGGGTTTTTCTCAATATTTTAACATACCGGCACTTAAAGGGTTGAAGTTGTAACTGCGTACGTTCCTTATTCGCTGATTTTGAGTTTCTGAGTTTTGAACGAATACCGATAGAACATGTATAGGATGAAAAAAATCCAGTCAAAAGTTCATGAACCTCATACTTTTTTCTACTCATTAACATGTTGAAGTTGTAATATTTAAGCTGCAATATGATTAAGAGACAGTTAAGTAGTCTGTTTATAAAAACCTGGGATTGTCACGTGGGAGCGGGAAAACAAAGAAAAATAAAATAAACTCAGGGTTTCTTCTTTCCGAGTGCAATCCCCGTCGCGAATTAACTCAGACTATAGAAAAGTCCATATCACCAAGTGTAGATTTATCTCAAACCAATACTCAAGAATTTAGCTGAAGTCAGTCAGTCACGTTTAGCTGATGTTTATTGGAAAACTTCAGAAATTTTTCAACACTCCGTAATATAATTTGCGCTTTTGTTCCGTGACGAATTTTTAATGTTTCGAAAGTTGATAACATCAGTTTCTGCGGATATTGGTTTGTGAATGGCATATTAGTTGATTATTTAAAAAAAGTCTTTCAAATAGATGAAACTTAATAAAAGCGATACAATTTGTGCTAAAACGTTGCGCTTTTAGCCGTTTTCGGCAACATTTAAGGTGCTTATTTAATGTTAACTTAGTGTGAGAACAATAAAAAAGATAATTACATATTTGAAATCAGCTAAAATCTTAGTTGTTGTATATATAAGTTTGAAGGTTCATTCCGAGTTATAAAGAAAAATGAAAAGGAAATGAATAGCAAAAGATGATGATTCTTCTTTGCACCCATCATTCTGTGGGGTTTATTCTCCCAAACTTCAACGAATCTGTCATTTATATATAGTAGTTTTATCAGCACTTTACAATTTTTTTAACACATTTACATAATTCATTGTCGTATATGACCTCATGAAGACGAGACGGAGCTATTTGAAAAATGTTTCTGGAGTAGACTTTTCTCCAAATCAATCAGTACATATAGGAGATCTTGGCTTCTTTTCAACGAAAATTTTTGTGGTATTTTAACTCCAAGGGATGTAATATCATAGCTAAATTTTATGTAAGGGTTTATTGAGGACTTGTTATTATAGGAATAACGCTGTTTTTGCGGACATTGATTATATTTGACGCCCGCATTCATACCTCAGCTACGCCTCGAGCATAATGTCACTGTCGGGCGACAAATCAAAAGAAGGGCGAAGTATAAGTATTTTAGTATACCAAATTAGAAGTTTGTAGCGTAAGTAGAAAAAGATTCAATTTTTCCTTCTACATAATTTTTCTTCTTTTATAAAATTTAAGGATTTAAATTATTTAAGATTGTTCCACTCTAGATATTTCTTCCAATAACGGCTTATTGACTTTCATACATAAACACAACCATGAGAAAATGATAAAAGTTTCCCAACTGTCACTCTTTTTGAGACAGATTTGCCTGTCTGAGAGAAAATTAGATTTTATCATTACACATTGATTTGTTAAAATACTATCAATCTTAAAACATCTCTGGATTAAGATCTTCAGAAAAAGAAGGGGAACGATAGTCGATTGAAAAAATTGATAATCCAGAGGCACTTAATTTCTTAATGATCCCATAATTGCACTTTGAATAATAGGCAAATAAAGTATAAAGGAACTTCTCTCTGCAAATGATTTTTCGTTTGACAAATATCTTTTTAATGAGGCATCTTATTAGACACGCAGTCTGATACTTGGCATTCTATTTCCACAAAATGTCAATACCTCCGTCATTTATGACAAATTTGACAAGTCCTTTTGTCAAGTATTGATGATTGCTGTCTTTTTGATTATTCGTGATGACATAATATTTTGAGTGTTTTATGAAGACGTAATAAAAGTGGAAAAGAGCCAATCTCCATGATAGCATAAAGTTTTCAACCCAGGGTATGTATGAAAGTCTAAAGTTTATTTCAGAGTGAGTGAGAATTCTACAGTGTGTCCAGAAGAATTCCTTGAAACGAAAAAATCACATCTCTGATTGCTTTCCATTTAGAAATAGACATTGTAACAATTTTCGTCGCAAGAAACAAAACAAATCCGGTAAAATTTGTTAAGGAAATCATGAAAATGTTATTCATGTTTTGTGATAAGATTTTTCTGGACACACTGTATTTTAAATGCTTTTAACTTTGTATCAATTTAATGTACGGTATTCATTCATTCAAGATTATTCAGATAATTTTATTTTCCTCGTCAATTTGTATAAGTTTTGTGCAGTTTTCTACAGTAAATTTTCAACGCAAAAAGTTCAACTATGCAATCTATATGCAAGATTTTTTTCACAGACAAACATTTATGAGTCTTGTATAGGCACAACTGCGAAAAAAATACAAGTCAAGACAGGAGAGTAGTATTAAAGTTATGAAAATAAGGAATGTCAGGTATTTAAAAAATTTGGCGCAGGTAGGATGAATTGAAATGTTTTTGAATGAAAAAAGGTACTGTTTGTTTAAAGGATTTGAATGGTCATAAAAACTGCTTTATTTTTTACAACTACTTTATTTTCATATTTAAAGTAAAATATCGATGCAATCCACGAGAAAATCTCAAATTTGCAAATTTCTATCATTGATAAGGTTTTTTATATACTTTTATATTTCGCATCAAAACAGAAAAAAACTGAATCTCTGAAAATCCTTACATTGGAGCCTCTATCTACAAAATTTTTCCAAGCTTGCCAATCTAAGACTAAAGTTTTTCCTGCGAGAAAAGGAAAGACTAGAGTATTTTTAGCAAAATCTCAACCTTTTTGTGCGCAAGTCTATTTTGGATGAGAGAAAAATATGAACTTTGAACATAGAGTCTGTCTCAAAAAGAGTGACCGTTGGGAAAAAATTTTCATTTTCACATGATTATGTTTACATATGATGCTCAATAAGATCTCATTGGAAAGATAGTCTGGAATGGAACAATCTTAAATCATTTTTGAAATCTGAAATAATGAAAATGAAGAAGGAAAATGATAAAGAAAAAAAATGAACTTTTTTTCTACTCATGCAGCAAACTTCAATTTTGGTATATAAAAACTTCAATCTTTGCTGGTTTCAAAGATAGAAATTCTCATGTCTTCATTGCTTAAGAAAATATAGGCGCTAAAAATGTTCAGAAAAGGCCTAAATCGGTCGAAATCAGGCTTTTTGTTTAACCTTCAGCAATGAGGTCTTTTGAGTATCGTACGTAAACGCGAAATGAGAAAATGTTTCACACCTGACACCTCTTTTTGAGAGAGACTTTAGTTTGCACTTCATGAAAATTTTGAACCAGTTGGGCTAATTTTTTTCATACGTTTACTATGAAACTGACGTTACAAGATTTTTACAAAAATGCTGATTTTAGCATGTTTTATGACATTTGTTATATTATGGGAAAATTTCAAACGAATTTATCTAACATATAACCAACAGGCCAGTTGAAATTTTGAGTAGTACTTCCTATACTACCAAAGAGCTTGGAAAAATTGTTTTAATCATTAGTTTTGATCTTGATTTTTTTACTCTCAGATGCCTAATAGAAAGGAAGAGGTCTTAGTAATAAGTAGTTCGGAAATTTTCTCAAAATTTATTCAATTTTCTACTAGATAAGAAGATTACACCACTCGATTTTTAAAAATTTGTATGAAAGGTGTGTTTTTGTAAATTGGTTACTAAAAATTTGGGAAAATAATGTAATTAACACCAAAAAATGAATTATATCCACACTCAAAGATGAAAACTGAAAATTTATGAACGTTGGGGGTCCATTAGGATCGGTTATTCGCCTTGTTGATGTTTATGCCCAATTTCTGGTAAAATGTCATGAACTGTTTTGATATTAACCCATATATGGCCAAGCATTTTTCAAGTAATTCACCATTTTTGAGCGTTTATTTTATGACCGGGGACCGTTTCCTGGTGCATGGATCACGCAACTCCTAGCTGTCTATCCAGCGGTCCAGGGACCGTAAAAAGAAAGCGTCCAACATATTGGACACTTGACCAATAAGGGTTAAGAGCAACAAATAGTAGCACCTTCAAATTTTCACCAAAGTTTTTAAACATTTAAATGAGCCGTGATACGGTGAAACAAGCTTGTCCTGGAATGTGTATAACATTTAATCAATAAATTTCAAAATATATAACAAAAATTTAATTTTTTTCCGTTTCTATTTGCAAAAGTCGATTTTTTGAAATGTTTTCAAACGTTTGCAAAATTTTCAAAAAACTCTGATAAAGTCTGCTCAATAGACAACTTTAGTGAAAATTTTAAGGTTATATATCACTTTTCAATTTGCTATCTCCACTTTGAGTGCATCTCATTTGGCATGTATGAGCGCGTATGTTCCACACTACCTGGCTCAGCAGAATATGTAGTACAAAAAACTCGTATAAAAACTCGTCATATTGTTTGCCATTTATTATCTTATTTATGTATTTCTTCATGTACAGTGTGAATCAAAAAAATTGCAACAAGAAAAATTATTGCAGTTTTTAAAGTATATCTTAACTATATACTTATAAATTTTATATCAGTGTAAAGCCCTTTTTATTGGCTTTCAAGCGATGTAATTTGTATGAAAAATGAGAAATCAGAAAGAGAGTTATTAAGGAAAATGTGTTTTAGAAATCTCGTTATTTTCTTAAAGATCAATTAAGAAGTTACACAAAAGAAACGATTTTTTGAAACAAATAAAATTCATGATTTTAATTAAAGGTCCATGCTTGGTTTAATCTGCCACAATAATAAACATTGACAGATTTACGACCAAAATGCACTTCTCAGAACGCGCAGAAAAGGTCACAACAAATTATAAAGATTTGACACATTAAACAATGATCGCGAACTCATTAAAACTTGGAGGTAATTGATCGTTGAAAATCTAATGAGATTTTTCGAACACATTTTCCTTTATAACTTCCGTTCTACTTCTTCATTTTCCATAAAAATTACATCACTTGAAAGCTAATAAAAGGACTACGCTGATATAAAATTTATAAGTATATAGTTGAGATATACTTTAAAAACTGCACTAATTTTTCTTGTTGCCACTGTTTTTATACACACTGTATGTGGTAAGAATTTATAAGCATTTAAAAACGTTGTTTCACGCATTCTGAAATAGACTTATTTCTATCGATTCTCGATAGTATGGTATCGTTCCCTGGTGTCTCGTGAAAATTTGCCTACATTTTTCATTTTATATTATAACTGACATAATTTATGTTAATTTATGAATAACGAATAATTATCTGGATGAAAAAAATATTTGCAATATGAATAACGAACAAAATAAATTATTTGTTATTAAATGTATGCTTTTTTCACTCCATAAAAAAGTTTGAAATTGACGTTGGTGTTTTTAGGGTTGTACCTGTATATTGGCTCGTTCATCAGATAAAGTTGGTATTAGATACTTGGCTCTGAGATAATTGATGAGAACGTTCCCTCGCCAACCATTGACTGAAGAAATATATTTGATTTTTGCATTATTGCATGTGGTACATGAAGGATGGTAAGAACTGAAAATTTGTTAAAGTTTTGAATTCCACCAACAGAAGTCGTTACGAAAAATTAAGGCAATGTTTTGAAATCATTTCATTATGTAAAATGAAAATTTGCTTGGAGTTTTTTCATCGCCTAAAACCTCCAAGGGAATACTGTTTGAAAAAGTATACAAACGGTATATTTGGTGTTGAAAAATGTTTACTTCCCACTTGAAATATAAGCGGTTGGCAATTAGGTTATCCACAAAATAGATGTTTCGATACTTCAAAGAGAAAAAGCTAATCTCGTTGTAGATTAGCCATCAATGATGTAGAAAATTTATAGATATTAAATTAATACATAGTAGACTATAATAACTTTTCAGTCTTTAAAATGTATTATTTTGTATTTGTGTTGATTCGTTTATAAATATTATAAAAGAAGTAAGGTTATCCTAATTAACGAAAGTAAACTTTATTATAGATTTTAGCACAAAATAAAGTCCCCATTTTTATATAATATACCAGTTCATATACAATCTAAATAGTCGACAGACATAATTTTAAGAATCCCCATTTTTCCTATTCAATGCCCTTTTTGATTGTTGTTATTGCACTGCCTTGTTTTATGTGGTTATCTATAAGTTTGATTAATGCTACCTTTTCCATCTAGTAACTGTGGCAAAAGAGTTCATCACTCTTAATAAATATATAAACGTCACCCTAATCTGTTCATCACAAACACAAAAATGGAAAAATGCTAAAAACCATTTAAAAAAAATCTTCCTAAACATTCTAAAACAGTTTTTAACTTATCAATACTTTTCTTTATCTATATATAGATCCTTTTTTTTACTTTGATGACAGATATCTTACTGTCCTCACTATTTTTATCACACCTGAACATCGAATTTCTTACTTATTTGTGTGAATGATCATATATAAAATAACAAATTAAACAAACTAAAAAACGCTTCTCCAGACTTTTGTTTATTTTCCTCTTTTCTGAGAGCGTTTTCTGTATTTTCAAGAATCTGGCCAAAGATTTTCTCTTAAGTGCTTTGTTTTGTTTTTTGAATATTTGCTTCATTCTGTCATTCGATTTTAGTGTTATGGATTATTTTTCTGTGAATGTAAGATGTAAACGCTAAACTTCCCGAGGAAAGTATTAATAATGTTTTGGATAGTAAAATAATATTACAGAGACTACAGTACTAAGGAAAGATCTATTTTCCAGTCTACATTCTTAGGTGAAAATAAGGAAAACACAATGGAGTTGAAAATCTTATTCCATCTCGAGAAAGTTTTTCTTTAAAGTCCTAAAAAAGTCCTCTATGTTGGTTTTTAGCCCTGGTAGTGTTATCTTTGTTAATAACAAACATTTCTAAAGGTCTAAAAAATCGAAGGGTATGTTGTGGCCAGATATTCGTCATTGTGAAAATTAGTTTAGTAAAATATACTCACATGAAAATTGACCCCATACCAATAACCACATACCAGATCTGCTAAATATTTTCTTATTCCAGTTATAGCATAATTTAGTATAGCCTAGACCTAAGCTCATAATTCCTGAATTGTGAGGAATTTAAAAAAAATATTTTTTTTAAAAACGAAAGAATTCACAGCCTGTATTCAGGCTAAATTTAGTACTCTTGATGCATAGCTTTTGCTTAAATGCTTTTTTTTTCTTTTTCTCAAAAGCTCTTTTCAGTTTAAGTAGTTGCTAAACGATTGATGGAAGGATTTTTCAGGATTAGCAAAGAGATTTCATCACAAGGATAAAAGATACCAGTTTTATCTACAAAAGTTATTCAACAGTTAAGTAAATTGAACTTGACTTTTCAGAACAGTTGAACTCTACAACTATCGACTTTGCCTTGACTTTTCAGAACAGTTGAACTCTACAACTATCGACTTTGAAATGACTGTTAATATTTCAATAAATAAGAGGAATGAAAAAGGTTTTACAACTCGGCTTTGGAATTGAAAATGTGAAAAAATTATAAAGCATTAGAGTAGTATTAACATTACATTTCATGAAATTACATTGAACCAAATTTCAATTCTATTGCATTTCATCACATTGAATTATCATTGCATTGCATTATATTACATTGAATTACCATTAATCTGCCTTTAGTCAACACTGAACATCCGTGGTATTGCGTTGTATTACATTGAATTTTCATTGTATTGCATTACATTACATTTCCTTTCATCAAATTGTCATTGTATTTAGTCAACTGGACATCCATTACATTGCATTGTATTGCACTGAATTACCATTTCATTGTATTATTTTATAATGAATTACCATTAAGCTACATTTAGTCAACTGAATATCCATTATACTGCATTTTATCACATTGAATTGTCAGTGCATTGCATTATTTTATATCGAATTGCCATTAATCGACATCTAGTCAACTGTACATCCATTACATTGCATTGTATTGCACTGAATTACCATTGCACTGTATTATTTTACATTGAATTACTAGTAAGCTGCATTTATTCAACACTGAATATCCGTGGTATTGCGTTGTATTACATTGAATTTTTATTGTATTGCATTACATTACATTTCATTTCATCAAATTGTCATTGTATTGGATTTATTACATTGCGTTTCCATTGATTTCCATTGCTTTACATTGCATTTGAATTACCATTAAGCTGCATTCAGATGTCTAGATGGCCATTGTATAGCATTACATTGCATTTCATGGAACTACCATTGCATTACATTATGTTATTACATTACATTGAATTACTATTAAATTTTATTATCATTAAATTTAATTTATCATTACCATCTGTTAAGCTGGATATCCATCGCATTGCATTACAGTTCATTCAAGTACTATAGTATTGTATTACATTACATTAGATTGTCATTCATTAAGTTGCATTCAGTAGAATGGATAACCACTACCTTGAATTAGATTTCATGGAGCTGTTATTGCACTGCATTACATATTACCAATATTATATTTATAACACTGGTTATTCATTGAGTTGTATTGCATTGCATACAAATACATTAGGTTGTATTGCTTTGGATTGCATTACATTACATTGCATTACATTGTCATAGCTTTGCATTCATGAAAGATTGCTGGAAACGTTTTCAGTTTTATAAACTGTCAGGGATAAAATTTCGGTGACGAAAAAATTAAAACGTATAAAAACATATTACAATGCAACGAATTGCACTATAAGCACAATATTACAGGTATTGCGCTTAAATACCTTGCTTTCATAGTTTAATTGAATAGACTGAATTGTTTTAGTATTTCTTTTTATTTGAATTTTTACCTGTTTAAAATATATGGTAGTCCCATATAAAATATTTTAATGATTTATAGTATCCAAGCTACTTTTATTGAAAATACAAATACATTATAAACATTAAAAAACTTTCAAAGTACGATTTTTTTCATGGCACTAATTCTTCAAACTACCATAACTTCTAATTCTAAACATGTAATTTAATAAGATATGGTACCGTTGGAAGGACTTTGAAAAGCGGAGCAAGTTGGTGAAATTTTGATTTAAAGAAGAAGCATTGAAACTGAAAAAAATGAAGAAGAAAAGATGAAATTTTTACTTTTAAAAATCTTTGGTTGCAATTTTATCAAATAGCAGGGTTTTTTAACGAAAGTTGGCTCAAAACTTTTAGTCATAGCTTTTCATTGAAGGAAGATTTTTGAAAACTTTCTTCACATTTGAAATCGCAAAAGATTCAGGTTTCAGTCATAAAAAATCACAACACTTTCATTCATTCGGCAAAAAATCTTTTTGAAATCAAAAAAATCATTAAAATCAAAATGTTCCAGTTTTTGAAGTCTTTCCGATAATACAAAGTCTATGAAATTTCATGCAAGTTGGAAAAATTAGTGTTATGAACAAAATAAAATTGTACATTAGTCACAGCTGCGCATTCAAAAATGATAGTTGAACTTTTTTTCAGCTTTGACATTGTCAGGAATATAGCTTTCTGTCAAAAAAATTCGGAAAATTCTCAGATATTTTTTAATTTTCCTGAGTTTCAACTGCACAATTTAGGATAAATCAGTAAACCAACCCAACCTCGCGCAATGTCGACCACAGTCGAGGAAAAATTCCGGAGATAATGAAAAAAATCGAATCAAGCTAAAGATTTTATGGCTCATGAAAAACACGATAGACGAAGTAATTTGCATAAATTTTAGTGTCAAATCAAGCTTTCAAAATTTGAAATTTCGTCAATTTGGGTAGACGATAATTTATCTAATCCGTCAAAAAATTAGGCCGATTATGTTTTGGCCAATAAGGTAACTTGAAAATTTAAATAAAATTTTTCATTTCCAATTACTAGTTTAATTATAGGTGTTTCTCTTAAATCATATTTGAAAGTTGTAAATATCCCACTTAGCACCCACAACAAAAGTTTCTCGCTGCCCCATTTTCTTTGCAATTACAATTTAAGTCCCAATTATTAAGTATTTATCTAAACCAAATGTAATTGCAGTGGTGGTGCTTATTTCACCCACCAATCCATTATTGTTTTCTAAATAAAATTTTTTAGAAATTACTCTTACTGTTCTATCATTTTTTAAGTTCCTTTTTGGAACCTTGACAGTATTTTTGCAATTTTCACTACTGAACGCCTTGTTAAGGGAACGAAATCTGGACCCCTGAGTTTTAACTTAACACCTTAATTATTTGGCCAGGAAAAAGAGGCCAAAAACCCACCTTTTACTAGACAATTGAACATCACTATTTTTTAGGTCCCAAAAATTTCTGGAACACATTTAAAGATGGTTTTAAGGCTAGATAAGTAATAAACACCTTTAAATCGGGTCCTCTAGGGGGTTTCAAAGTCTGTCAATTTAAAGGTCTGAATTTGTAAATTCTGGCTATTCCAACATATAGAGCATAAAAATTAGATAAGAAAAATGGGGTCGTTGGTCAATTTGACCCATTTGATGCTGAGATATGAGCAATTAGAGGCCAAATAAAACAGTCCTTTTTGTCTATTTTCTACTGACGTCAGCACTTTACACTTTAGAGTATAGGTCATGAAAATTATTTCAACGAGTTGGCTATCATAGTATATCAAAAGAAAAATTCCCTTTTAACATTGTTAAGTAAAAAATTCATACACTCAAAAGAGATATTATCCAAATTTTAA
>JAUBWS010056979.1:0-16438 GCA_032270445.1 Darlingtonia californica | reverse complement strand
CAAGAATTTTAGGCCAATCAGTTGCTAAAAAGTCAAGAGTAAAGTTTATCCTATCAAAATTTTTCCAGTCCCTATGAAATTCACTATGATAAGACTTTAATTTGATAGACTTATTGAAAATTAAAAATTGAGGCATGTGATCTGAAATACCTACCTACGTAAAAGTGGAAGAGAGAAGAGGCCGGGTTCCTTCGGGGCCGGGTTTCGCCATATTCCGCCGTTAAAATAGCGGCCGTTGAGAGATGAGGGCCCTGGAGTCGAGGGTGTGGCTCTCAGAAAACATCCATATTTTCCAGAATTTTCGGCCGCCGAACACATCAAATTTTCCAGCAAAGTAACTTTCGAAATATTCTCCGAACACATGAAAATTTCTAGGAAAACATGCCTTCCGAACAGATATTTTGAAAAAATGCCTCGTTGGCTGCTTTCGATCTGGGCTGGTTGGTTTGAGTGCTCGCCCTCACGCATGGCGGGGGCGCGAGAGTGTTTTATATGCATGTGACAATTTGGGTTGTCTTTGTTTCCCAGTAAAGTAATCGAGGTAGATTTGCATAGGTAAAAAGAAGTGAGCAAAACAAAAGCAGGGAGAGGGTAAATGTGGCTTTACAGAACCAAAATTATTTGGAGAGGCAATACACCTGAATGAATTGTTCATGTCTGATGATTGCAGAAGTTCAGCCCATGTTCACCTGTTTGCTGGAGGGTAATAAATTCACCTAAACCTTCTTGTAATGTTTAAATTTAAGCTTTGATGACTTTATATGCTCACTGAATAAGACACAGTTAGTGAAGAATTGTTTTACTTTTGTTTATGTATCAAATACTTTAACTTTTGAACTGTAATAATACAGAAAAATTTTCTTGTGGGATGTATAAAAGAAAAATTCAGATAGAATTGTTTCAAAAGAGAATTTTGTTGTAGCTAAAAATTGTTGTAACCAAGAAACCTGACCTACTCTCCCAGCCTACTACTGTCCTGACCGCTGCAGTAATGACAAGGAACAAGCCAATGCAGAATTCTATGCTCTCATTTTGTTTGGTTCATATAATAATAGTTTAAATTGTATGGGAAATATGACTGGCTTAAATTCAACAAACTTTTATGTACTGTCAAAGTTAGTAACTTTGTCCAGGCGTGGTAACTTTGGACACTTTTTAAAATTTCTCTAAAATAATTTTGAGTACATAATTTTTCTCCTCCTTTTTTAGGACTGCTTCACTTCCATCCATTTGAAGCGGTCCTGAAAAGGAGGAGAAAAAATATTTTTTCCGCACATACGAAGGTATTGTATATGTCTAGGTTAACCAGTTGCAATTATGTTTTCCCTGGCTCTCTTTTCCCTAAGTACGAATATCAAATAAGAAAGAAGGGAGATATATAATACCGACCCTTAACTCTGCCCCCACTATTTAAGCTTTTTAATGAGAAGATTAACTGTTGGAATTATTGACCATCAAAGTACCAGGATATTTGGCTTGTTGAAAGTTGGGTAAAAATCAAGAAGCTAAAGAGAGAAGGAGTAAAAACATAAATGATTATATATGTAGCAAGTCAAAACTTGAGTTTTCAAAGAATTTTCAAATCCATTCACTAAGAAAGTGCAGCACTTTTCACGCTTATCAAATAACTTGCTTTTGCTGAGTTTGGGTGTGTGCCATGTATTTTTGACAGCTTGAAAATAATTTTCAGATTATGTTAAGAAAATTTGCCACTGATCGACCCATGAACGCCAACTCTCTCACACTGAATTTTTATTGGAAAAGGCAATTTTTGTCAGAAAAATTGGGAAAATGCAAATTTGTACTGGAAGAAATTGGAAAAATCTGTACGTATGTGCGGAAAAAAACAATGAAAAAAGTATCGAACTAAAAAACAAAAAAAGGTTGACTGCCATTTTGGAATTTTTCAGTGTTCAGGTGCACAATTGTCCGGGAAAAATTGATGATCTCACGCAAATGGATTTCAAAAGTTGGCGTCCCTGTAGACCGTAGGCTGTTGAAAAAGCATCCCAAGATTTGGAGGTGTCCCCTAAGAAAAATCTTAAGCTTAAAATCTACTCTTCCATTGGCTTAAAGCATTTAATGTAAATTCTGGTAAAAATGAAAGTACATAACATGTTAGTGTGTTAAATCTAACAGCTTACCTGCTGCATCCAACTGCATGCTCAGAGGTCGATGGAAATGCGCCAGAGTTTCAGCCTCTACTCCTCTACTCTAGTTACTAGCACACCGAGGCCACCCGCCTTTGTGAGCCCATGATGACAGTTGCAGTTGGTTCATTTGTCTATCCAAATTTTGTCGTTGCATTTAAGCCAAATCCAATACACACAGCCTTCAACTTTCTTTTGGATGTATTGACAGATTGCTCTTACTTTTCTTGTTGAGATCCCCAATTTTTGCATGAATTTTACCAATCTATGACCAATAAACCCTCTTGCCCCAATTTCGATAATGATACATTCAGACTTGTATCCTCTTCCATGTGGATGTTTATCAATTCCTCATAGCGGCTCATCTTCCTTGATATTGACTTCCCAACTTATTGTAAGTTCCACCAACTTGATTTTCTTTCTTTTCTCGTTGAAGATGATGATATCCAGACGTTGTGAGGACTCTACAAAAGGAAGAGATAAGTTTTTCTACCCTTCCTAACTTAGTGGAATCATCTTCATTGATTTCCGTAAGATATTGTTTGATGGCCTTCCATATAATTTCTAGTACTCGATTGTGTCTCCATAGATATCTCCTGCTCTCGATAGGTCAGTTCAGCCCCCACGAACAGTTTGTTAAAATGTGTCATAGGGTTCCCTTAGCGTTACTACATGCACACATATCTCGTTGTTCCAGCAAGTAAGGTTAGCAAGAGATAGTAAGGTATCATAAACTGATTTCAGCAAGAAACCAGTTCTTGCTGGGGTCCAACTCCACAACTCCACAACTCCTTCCATGTTATTCTGTGAGGAATTATTTTCTCCTCCCACCTGGAACATTGTCCCTGTTGCGCACACTCTATTAAGTGTAGATTACGCTTTTCACTCTTGATTTTTTTAATCTCATTCACAGCTGCATCCCGTCTCTCTTTGGTGCTCATTGCATGAAAAGCTTTGAATTTCCCATGTCCTAGCCCAAGACAGCCAGTCTGGGTATGCCAAATTATATCCCTGTGTTCTAAACTTTTTATAGCTTCATCAGTTGCAGACTCAGCTTTCCATTTCGAGAAGCTTTTGACTTCAGGTGGATCGTATTTGATTTCATGATCTTGTGACTCTCAACATCATCACAGTTCTGACTTTCGCACATTTGAACTCTTCAACAATCAATGCTATTGGTAACTGTAATACACCGTTTTTGCTATAGATTGCGGATGTGTTAAGCATCTTTGGCTAGCCAAGCCACTTGCGAATATAAACATTGCACTTCATTTCCATCTTTTCAACCCTGGTTACTGCAACCTCATACATCATAAGAGGCCACATTATTCTGGGGTACAGTGCGTGTTGTAAGCACCATACTTTGAATCGTCCTGGTAGCTTGGTTGAATTGATGCTCTGGAGTCCGGTTTCTAATTCTCCTTGTATTTTCACAACCCTTCCTCTGTCATTAAGCATTCCTTCGTACCACCTCCCAAGACTTCACTGGTTCTTCTTTCACAGTTGGTAACGCTTTCTTCCCATTCTTGATAAGTGTTGTCTCCTCTGAGGTTTCTGTGGACAACATTCTTATCACATCTTATCACTACCTGTCTGCTAGATACTTCTATTTGTTTGCTTGTTTTGCTGTTTCTTGTGTTGTCCTGTATTTTGCTTGTTGATGTATTTATTTAGTGTTTTATTTTTATTTTTCCTTTTCTAATTTTGCCATATACGTTCTGAGGCTATGTAGAGGTAAAACTCATGCTGTCCTTTTTTTTTTTCATGTGCATTTATTGATTTCAAATTTCAGATTTTAAACAGATTCTATAAAAGAGATTTCTTCATTTTCTTAAGAAATTTTTAGCTGAATATAATAAAACTTTCCTAATCTGAAAATTTCATTACTTTGACCAATATAACTAATATTGGAAGAGCATATTGCCACAGAAAATCAGAAAGTTGATATTTTGTCTATGCTTAAAATTAGAAGAATTGTGGTGCACAGATGCAATTGAATTGTTTAGTTGTGCGGGATAAATTTCACAAAAATTTTATTAAAAATATTAATACAATTCTATGATTCTTTCAAATGCCCAAAAGTCTTTATGGTACATTTTATAATCTATAACAATAATCAACACTCATGTGACTAATGTGACTTCCCATTTACCACAAAGGTAACAAATCAAGTTGGAATTGAACTCAGGGGAAATTTCTCTACCTACAATGACTATGTGATCCAATGTCAATACACTAAGATTACAATTACACGCAGGGGGAGGGGGGGATGAAATCTCATCTCAGGATGAAACTCAACCCAGGATGAACTCAACACAGGATGAAACAAAAACCTTTTTACACATGAGTTTCATCCCGGGATGAAATCTATATATTTTCATCCCTGCTCGACTGATTTTATCCCAGGATGAAACATGATTTTTCCTACTTTGTGATTTTCTCGACTGATTATATACAGTTGGGTGCTGAAGGGAGTATGGTATTAAATAGATATATTAAATATGTTTATGAGTATTTATCTTTTTAATCCCGGGAGGAAGATACACTTTGTGTTTACATGTATCTTTTGTTTGATTTCATCCCAAGATGAAATTCCATCCTTGTCATTAGGACCAGGAAGACCTCATCCCAGAGTGAAATTTCATCCTATGATGAGAAGTTTGACTGGAGAGAGGGATGAACTCATCATGAGTTTCATCCCAGTGTAAGATTTCATGTGTAAACCTTCCCTCCCTCCCCCCCCCCCCCCTAAGTCATAGAAGACAAGAATGGGCACCTCTGAATTGAACCTGAAGCCTACAACAACCAGTTGAATGTCATCAAATTAATGTCCAGGTAGAGCTTAACCCAATCCATTAACAGACAGTCATAGTTTGTACCCCTCCCCCATTTGTAATGGGGGTTGGAGGTTATTCAAAAGTGGATAGGTTGGCGGAATAAAAAAAATGGCTTGAGAATGGGAGGACCATAGAATGACGGGCAGGGGGGGGGGTTGTATTGACAATGGGGGAGGGTTGTATTAACAATGGGGGAAGACACATAATTCTAAGAATTTTGGTGTTCCTTTACTTTTTTATAGAAATTTTAGAAATTAACCGACCAAATTTTAGTTATTTTTTTATTTTGCTATCTTTATCATTTTCACATTTTAATAATTGCGTATAAAGTCTTTATAATAGCGATAGTTGTGTTTTCGGCAATCTAGGGGCATCAAATCTCAAAAATTTTCTAGCCCCTCAGGCCCAACCATGGTGGGCCTTCGGGTGTCCTTGACCTAAGTGAATCACTAAAATAACTGACCAGTCAAAAAAGTCTTATTGTAGGTACTGTGAAATTCAAACCTAATTTTCAACCCAAGATAAAAAAGTACTCACTGGAGACATAAAGGCTGATTCATTTATTGTCCCTCAAAAAATTTACTGCTATAGTGGGTGATGGGATATTTTTAAGGACGAGGGGACATAAAGAATGGGGGGGGGTAAAATTAGAGGAAACTATGAAGTAAGATGTGTTTTATGTCTGTTGCTATACAATACTCAAGTATTTCATGCTTTAATGTACACATAACTACCATCATTTATCAAAGTGAAAGTTCAGTATTGAGTTTGGAGCATGCTATGATAGAAATCCTGGTGATGAGATGAGCTCCTAGCTCACCAGGACCACTTTCAAAAGTTTTTTCAAAATGATTCAAGACTATACTTTTTATGCAAATTAAAGGGCTGGTTTGATCCTATTTTAGTCAGGGCCAAAATTACCTGTTAGGACAACTGGATGTTACATTAAACAATTGAAATTTTCAAATTCTTTTTTCTAGATGTGGTGGTACAGTTGCTGCAATTGTAACTTGCCCGCTGGAGGTGCTGAAAACAAGACTTCAAGTAATTGCGTTATCATTTTTATGCGTTTTATCTTAACTTTATTATGGATATATTTGAACATTCAGACATGATTTATTCTCAATTTGTATTGCCTATTTCTAGTCATCGGCTGCAGTATTTCAACCACTCAGTGGAAATGGTGCTGCAGGTAATGTTCTATTGCGACCTACAGGAATCATTGGCTGCTTAAGGTAGGAAGAAAATGAAAGTTTTTGAGATGTTTCTGTCTGATATGTATTTTTTTAATCAGAGAAAACAAGGCGAAAGAAATTTTAGTGACTGGTACGATTTTTGGACTATTTCGCGAAAATAAATTTCAAAATATTTCAAATGATAAATTTGTGAAACTTAATCCACGCTAAATGTTTTGGAAGTTAATTCGCAAAAAACAATCCTGCTATTACAGACAAAATAATTCATATAGAACACTAAAGTAAAAAAATTTCGCAAATTCTAAACATTTTTTATCTTTATCAAAAATTAGTATTGCAAAATTTTTTGAGATTAGCAATCAATGCACGCAATATTTTTCGAAATGGCCATTCAAAAATAAATCTAAAAAATTTCGTGAGTTTCTGACCTCGCGAAAATTTCTCTCGCATTGTTTTCTCAGTGCAATTGAATTTAAATATGGTATTTTCAACTTACTTTGTTTTGGCTTGATATCTTAAGTTAAAGCATTTTTACAGCATTTATTATTTCTGTATGTTTTTTAACCTTTCATAAAAACTGTAAAAATGTCAAAACACTTTGCCTTATACCCGACCTTACTAATACTTACAATTATAGTTTGTCTCAAGAAGAGTGACAGTTGGGAAACTCTTTTCATTTTTACGTATGAAAGTCAATAAGACCTCAATAGAAATATAATCTGGAGTGGAATGACCTTAATCTATGTCCCTTCAATCTTTGTCGACTTCAAATATATAGTTGTTTTTCTTGTATCTTCATTAACAATAAGTATATAGTCCCTGAAAGTTAAACCAAAAAACCTGTATATTTTCAGGGCCTAAATGTTCTTAAGAAATGAAGATAAGAGAATAACAGTTATATATATGAAGTCGGCAAAGATTGAAATTTTTGTCTACCAAATTCATTTTTTTTCTACGATTTTCTTCATTTTCAAAATTTAAGATTTTGAAAATAGATTACGATTATTACACTCCAGATTTTCTTTCCAATGGGGTCTCATTGACTATTATACGTAAACACAATCACGAAAAAATGATAAAAGTTTTCCCAATTGATCAAAATTGAAATTCAAACAAATTCCTCAACAAAATCTATTTTTTGATTTTTATTTAGGCATATGGTAAAGACTGAAGGGGTTGGAGCGTTATATAAAGGACTTGGACCAAATCTCATTGGTGTTGCACCAGCCAGGTTTATTTTAATTATATAATGTATTAGAATTGGCCTATCAAGATAGATACTTAATATTTTGCGTTTGTGACACACCAAACCTTATATCTTTTGATCACAATAGGAGAGTAATTTCACCCCACAGGTGTAGATTTATGTGATAGGCTTACATGTCATAGTACCCGTCTAGCATGGATGGCCCCTTAGTACATGTTCTCTCTTATTTTTTAGAGGGGTTTATTTTGCTGTATATGCAAAGTCTTCAAGATATATTATACGTTCTGGAGTAGATAAAGATAGTCCATTAGTCCATACATGTGCTGGTGCTTCTGCAGGTTTGGAATTTATATTTTTTTGAGGGCGTGAATTTTCTCTCTCCCACATTACTTTTTCATAAGAGAACAATAGAAAAAATAATCTATGAATTTCTTGGGTAAATAAATGTTAACAACAAACCAATTTTTCGAGGTAAAAACAAATAGAGCAATTTTTAGCACATATTTTGATTTATGTTAATCGTGAGTCATAAGAGTACCACTTTGTAGTTGAAAATGTGTTCAAACTTTTGGCAAGTCATAAAAATACTGTTGGTTTACTGTCACCATTTCCTAAGAAAATAAGCTGGTTATGTTGCAGGCGGCGGATACAAAGGGGTAGCAAATTTCAGTAGAAGAGTGGTAGATCATTAAAAATAATTATCTTTTACATATAAGGGAGGTTACGCAAACCAAAATCTACGACGTACCGGCAGCCAAACTTAGACATTGACCGATTGTGCTGCTGAAAGTTGCTTGAAATGCTAATTTCCAGAACGGCTGCGCAACGTCGTACGTCGTAGATATCTTTTTGCGTAGCCTCGCTATTGACAATACATAATTACATTTTTATGACTTGTCACTCTCCTCCTGAAATTTTTCTACCCCTCTGCATCTGCGCCTGGATTTATCACAGGAAAACGATTAGTTTGGCAGGCTGCCGTCGTTGTTCATACAAAAAAACATTTTTAACTGGATATAACTTTGAAGTCTTTGAAGGTTGAAATCAAATGATCATTCTTTTCTTTGTTATTAGGTTTTATTACGCATACTTTTACAGCACCAATATGGTTTATTAAAACTAGATTGCAACTTGATGCTCAGTAAGTTAATTTATAGAGTGCCGCATATATGGAACTTTTTGAGTGATTGTTAGAATTCTGTATGTTGTCTATTTCATTGCTCTGCATGAAAAAGTAGAATTTGGCAATAATAGATCGAATGTGAGAAACTAACTTAAGATCTAATTGTTGAATGAAATGAAAAAGTTTCCATTGATTAATCCTAGCTGTCAAGATATATTTACAACACAGGGCACATAAGTTTTTATATTCACATGGGTCGTTGAGCCCCTAGGTCTATCAAATATATTTGCCATCGACACTTAATAAGTGGTTATTATGTTTTTCCCCGACAAATGAACGTCCTACGCCATTGTAGCCAAATACTATGCACCATGTAAGTATTGTACGAGAAAGTGATCTCATCTGAATAATGTCCTTTGTCTTTGTTTCTAGGACAAAATATGGGATGAGCAAAGTCATTCTCAATGTATATCGAAGGGAAGGAATCAGAGGATTTTATCGTGGACTCTCAGCATCTTACTTTGGAATTGCAGAAACTATTATACATTTCGTTATCTATGAACGATTAAAGAGAGAATTACGCGAATATCACAAAGCCCATAGTGTTGATCATGCTGATAAGAATAATATTACAGACTTCATGCTAGCTGCAGGTTTCTCTAAATCAGTTGCCTCGATGTGCGCTTATCCTCACGAAGTTGTAAGGACTAGATTACGACAGGAAGAACATTCTGGACCAAGAAAGTATAGGTCATTTTTTCAAACTCTCGCGCTTGTGTATAGAGAAGAAGGTCGAGTTGGTTTATATGGTGGTTTGGGAACACAGCTTGTTCGCCAGGTTCCTAATAGCGCTGTCATGTTCATGGTCTACGAAGCTATCACTTTCACAATATGTAGCAGTGACGAAGATGAGTAGATACGCCAAACGACAGACCCCACGATATCAGCTTTTATATAGGAAATAAGTTTCTTTGTTCAGTCTGTAATAAATCCTTAAGAAAGGTCATATATATTTTTATATGTCAAAAATAACCAATTTTGTTTGAAAGAAAATGTCAAAAGCACTCTTGATTTATAATTTTGATAAACAGGGAAGCCTCTTTAATTGGTTCACTAAGTCTATACCACTTTTCGCAGGCTATCTGGTGGTATCTGTTTTCAACATTAATCTCTCACTAAAGATCCTTAACTTGACGACCAATAAATGGTTAAGTCTACTTTAGTGTAAAAGTGATTAGCGTCACTCTTTCATAATCTGTTTCATAACAGTTCGACAGTGAAAAAGAACAATGTGAACTTTTCTTTCTAATGTTAGTTTTCTTGGCTTTTCTTTTGTATATTGAAATTCAAATATTTGTATAAAATTTTGATAGTATTACATATTATGAATAATTATGACATTTTATTTAGTGTTTAAAACTTTGTCTTCTAAATGCTTTCTACCACATTGCGAAGCAACTAAAATCTTAGTTTAGAGGTTTTGCTAAAAAATTCGGATGTTTTTTATACTCATTTCAGAACTACTGTAAGGCTATTTAATCATAATTTCAACGAAAGCTGAAAGAAATTTTTTGATCGTTGTTTTGAAATTTAAACCTCAAAATGTAATTAGTATTAATAATAAAGTTCCTATTAAAACGGAATATTACGTCGGTTACCATTTTGTTTTTTGTTAATTTTGGTATTACCTGGTGAACTTCATGGAATTTTTAAAGAAGGGCAGGTATGTTTGTTTGATGTATTTCTTATTTGTTAATGGTAAATTCCCATTTTTACATTTTTTGATTGATATTTTATTTCGAATTAGAACCTTAATATGAATGAAAATAAACAGTATGTATAGAATATATTGAAGGTTATGTCGAAAAATTTAGATCAGTCTGACGTATGGTTTTGATCTTCACCTGATTTATTTCATATTCTGTGAACAAAGTTATTAAACAGCTTTAATGATTAAATGCTTCTGATTAAAGCTAAAGTTACCATTGGATTTGATTTTAAGTGACGCGTTTATTTACGTTGCAAGAGGCTTAAAGTGAGAGTCACTTTTGTAACGCTGCGAAATATCATTAATTATGAAATATATAGCTAGAAAAAGTGTTAAAGTGTATAAAAGCTTATATTATGGTGTTTAAGAATACGAGTTAAAGTGTAACTGGTTCAAAAAATCAATAGCATTTTATTGATCTCACACTCAATTTATTCAAATAGATAGATTTTCATATCATATGAAGCAAGAATATGGAACCTTGATTTTGGCTGTTTTGGAGTGACATAAAATTTTAGTCGCTTTATGTCAGCTTTAAAGTGATTCAAGACATTTGCCTTCTCGTCAGATTGAATATTTATGTATCTTAATTTGTTCCTTAAAGATTCATTTACGAGGTCTCTCTTTCCTGTTCTTTCCTGGCCAATAATTGATGTATTTGTGTGTATATATTGGCTCTTTTCAATCAAATTTCAACTTTTCTTCTTGTTGTAGTAGATTTTCATATCATCAGGAAAAACTCTCGGATTTGCTTTGATACAATGTTCGCCAATATTTTCGGCTGTTTTCAATTTGTTTCGAATTTAATATACTCTTATCATTGTTATTACAATTTGAATTCTCTTCACCAAAGTTTTGGGAATGTAAGAATTCAACGATCATTAGCTATAAGTTATCATTGATTAAGGTTTTAATCTGTAATATGCAGTATGATAGAAGAACTTCAGTGAGGGAATTTTTCATCTTTTTAATAAATATTTTTTGGCCTGGACATCTAGTAAAAACCATGAAAGTTTGGCCAATAAATTACTATTGTGAGTATTGTATGACTAAAGACGAATAAATTCTACGTAAGTTCTAGAACCCTATTTAAACTGCTGTAGCAATTTGAATCTTACACCATTTTTTATGTATGTTAAACGTTGTTATTATTCAAGCAATGTGAATCAATGCATCCGTTAACGCAGACACACAGGTTTTTCATGTAAATTTTGTGATATAAGCCGTGAGCTGTTTTACATTGTTTCTGTTACTTTTCATTTAGTAAAACATTATTAAAAACTTTCCTAATTGCTTTTAAGTATGCAACCTATTAATCATCCATACTTGTGTCTACCTTCTATCAAAACAATTATTTATGTAGGAAGTTATATATAGCTAATCAGTTGTTTGTGGCTTTGTGTTGGCTTCTTGGATATCTCTTATTATTAGTTAGTTATTTGTATTGGTTAGATAGCGTTACATTAGTAAGAAATAGTTTGTGATATTTACCAAGAGGATAAAGTCACAGTCAGTTATTAATCTTTCACTTTTTCGAGTAAATTTAAAATTTTAAGGAGTCAGAATTTATTTTTGTAACTGATCAATAATGAAACAATATCTGAATGTTAGATTAACAAACACTATTGTTCATAAAAATCAGATGATAGGTTTAGCCTTGTCTCCTACTGTCTCCAACGTGAATAATTCAGCTGAATAAGAATCTTTAAAATATCCTAAAATTAAAGAAGAAAGAATAAATAAAGAACACATTGAATGGGTATTTTAATATTAGCATAAGGATTTTATGTTTTAGAATGATATGAATTTTTGATGGTGGCTTTTTATCCATTATTTTTTTCTTTATATAAATTAGAGTAAAAGAAAAAAATGAAAAAATAGAAAAAGAAGACTTAGAAGCGATGGTTATCTCTTTAAAGCGATGATTTTTGAGTAATACTTTTTCTAAACACACCTTTCGTTTTTTTGAAGAAAGTGAAGAAAATAGATTCGCTGACTGTTGAATTTTAATGAAAGGAAGTGGATTTGTAGATATTTTTCAATATGAGTGAAAGTGACCGACAAATACCGATTCTTTCTCCGAGATATGATCTTTCATTCGAGCATTGTACCGAAGATGAAAATCTCGGTGATAATGGGGGAGGTAGGTGCTTGGAAAGAACCACCAAACAAACTGACGAAGTGAGAACATTATGTCAACATCTTAAGAAAGGTGCTGCAATTCTCAACGTTGAAGATGGTTCTGAATATACTGGTAAATCATTCACACGAATTATTAATCTACAGTCACATAATGGAGCCTCGAGAAGTCAATATGAGATAGTTAAATATCAGCCAGGACCGGTGCAACGATACTCAAGTGTGGACAATAATGAAGATACTGAAGCATCAAACTATTATTTTCTTACCACTGATTCTCAGCTTTGTCTAGTAGAAGAGTTTTCTACTAATCAGGAACAAATCTTGTATTTTGTCGTTTTCTATATCAATTTTGTCAACAAGAGATGGTTAGAGTACAAGTTTCAAATTACATCAGACAATACAGCTGCTCACATGTGTTCCATGGCATCTTCGCAACTTTTCGTTTACTTCAATAGACCTCTCAAAATATTCGCCCTTGATTTCTCTGCAGACTCACATGACGTCATCATGCAGAAATGGGAGTCACCGGATGTGCATGGTTTTCGAAGTTTAACTTGTTTGAATTTTGTAATTTTGTTCACGAATCAAAAGGACTTTACTAGTTTAACATTTACGAAAGACAGTGGAGTAGTCGAGGCAATAGTCAAAAGACCAAATTCATTGATACGCAAGGAATACGACGAACTTGTTCAGCTTGTTAACATAAATGGACGAATTTTCTTGATTGCCCAAAAGGAGAGTACACTTTTGTTTTTGAAAATTCAAGACGATTCGTTCGTTATCGCCAAAAAGATTGATTTCAAAGAGATGAAATGTTTCCAAACTTACAACCCCATAATTGTTAAGAATATGATTTGCTGGAAAAGATCTCGCTTATTCATACCCTTAGCATGTATGAAACCCACTTTTCCACAAGATAATCAAGTCTTGTCTGAAAGTCTTTCTATAGTTGATGTAGACATGAAAACATTAAATGTTCTAAGTGTTTCACAAATCGATAGCAAGGTGAATATTTACCAAGATGTTTTCAATTTGACGGTGTTGCAACATGGCGGTGCGTTGTACGTACAGAAAGAGCATAGACATAGTAGCGGAAATGGAAGTCGTGTTGTATCAGGTCATGTGATCAATTTGTATGCACCATCATTGAAGAAAGTGACTCTGTTAAGAATAGCAAATGTAGAGCAAAATTATTTGTCAGATATGAAACGTTTTCCAAATACGAACAGATATCTACACGAACAAATTTTGACAAGCTTTGATTTTTAATGTTTTTCCGCTTTTATTCAAACAACTTTTTCAGGCGAAGACTTTGAAACCAAAAACTGAGAAAAGTGACCATGAGTAAATGCAAATATTTGACTTCATAATTTCTTAAAAATACTTCCTGTACACTTAACTTGCTCCTAGCTCCCCGTGCAATTTTTAGGTTTTCGCTGTTTTTAAGCCTTGATGCTCTTTATAAGTTAAAGTGTGCATTATTCCTTAGCATTCATAGATTTGATATCCGATAACATTACCAGTTTTTACTATTAGGTATAGTTTATATAAATTTCGATAACAGTCATGTCAGAAAAATGTTTTGAAATATAACGGTCAATTGTGAATGTAAAGTGTGAATAGATCGATGGAAGATATTTTTTTTTGTCTATTTATATTTATTCAATTATTTAAGCTTTAGAGTTCTCTTAAAATAGGTTTTTGAAATTAATTGTTAGGTTATATCAAAATGAATATTAAAGTGAACCATAAAATTGGTCGAATTTCACAGATCTTGATATCTTGTTATGTAATATGTTATTTTATGCTTTTTCGCTGTATTTGTTTAACCTTTTTTAAACATGGTACGTGTGAATCCAAAATTGACTAATATAGTTATTCTCTGTAGCACATACGTGTCTATTGCTTTGAGTTTTTTCTCAAGCACTTGGAAATAGCAGAGTTACAAGGTCTAATTATTTTATTTCATGAGATATTGGTATCTAAAAAAGTGAAATCTTTGCCCCTCCCCCGTGTTATTTAATTCCTAATCAGTTATTTAGGTTTTAATGTTGATTGATTTAACGTTTGCTAAATAAAACTTGCTTACTTAATTTGCTTACTTGAATCATGATGACTTATCATGGAAAACAACCCAAATTATCCACATACTAAAAAATTTCCAGGGTTTTTCGGACAGATAGTCTTTAATAGTTAGTAAGCACCTGGATAAGAAATTCAAATATAAGAACGTAGACCATACTTATAATAACCTTATGAGTCATTAGTTATGTGTATGAGTCATCAGTCAAAAACTTTTTTATAAAAGGTACTCTTTAAAAGGATATATGTTATTTTTCCAATGGAGCATACAATTAATATTAGATACATTGATAAAACATATCAAAATAATTTTTTTTAGCTAGTCATACATTTGTTTTTTCTTAGAGGACCATACTTTGGTACTAAGTCATTTATAGGATCCATCATCCGGCACTGTCTTCAGTAACTTAGTACCGGTCGCACCTGGATTTTATATGCTTGCTTATCTTTTCAATAAAAATGCAGAATAAAGTAGCATAATAATGAGCTTTAATATAGAATACAATTTCAAGGGACTTCAAGATGGCCATATTTTTCTGGTACATATCATGTTCATATAACAGTCACAGAAAATTTGATAATTGTTACCCGATATTAAAAATGAAAAAAAATTTGCTACGTTTCGAATCTCACCTAATCCGTCCCTAGCAATGATTGTCGTTAGAAACCAAGAACAGGTACCTTGAGCAACTAAAGGAAAGGGTAATAGAATAATTTTAACCTTTTTTGTTTCTTGCTAACTGGTGCCAAAATACTCATGAATTGAACACAGTAGGGTATTTTACATTTCACAAGAAATATGAACGAACAATTATTAACATTCTTGTAAATGGGAAAGGTTAATCTGGTTCTATCGGTTCTACGCAATATGATGCCAGTGAAAATGCCTTTGAACAAAAACATAATAGAATTCTATCCCCCGCTTTATATTGTGTGGATGGTAATTGCACTGTTTACAATGATATGAAAGATTTAGATAGTCGTCAAATTTTGGACTGCAACAGAGATATAAAATATGTAGTATTTCATAACATTAGAGTTAGGTTAGAGTCATATGAACATGGTATATTTGCATGAGATGTACTGAACTGTATCTTTTCAAAAACTTAGGCATTCATTCTGATTATTAGGGTATTTTTTGGTATTTTAATTCTGTTTTTTTGTAAATTCTATGAAAATAAGGGTTGTGTTACTCCACTTAATGGTATTTCAAATAGATTTATTGAAACCAACATGATACCGTATTTTCTCTAATAAGCGCCCGGGCGGTTAAAAAATTATTTTGAAGTTTAGGGGGGCGCTTATTAGAGAGGGGTGCTTATTGGAGAGGGGCGTTAATTAGAGAGAATACGGTATCAAGAATCAAGTTTGAATCAAAGTAATTTAAAGAGAAGTTTCAAATCACCATAGTATCGACGTATTAAAATGTATAGTGGTGTTCGTAAATGTATTTTTATATTTGCTAGAAGCCAATTTACTCTTACCTGAGTATCCAAAAGATCCAATCACGATTCACAGTAGTAGTCTGCACAATCGAATTTCTAACTTTTGATTGACCAGGGATGAGAATTCGACTCACAGTTGAATATTTCCCACTCATGGATGAATGATATCCATAACTAACTACAACTTTTGGAAACTTCGGCATATTTTCACACCTTTCAACATTTTGCGAAGGGGAAGACAAAGGATTATAGTACTAAGTAGTCTGTCGTATTAAAATGCTGATGTTACTTTATTGCATGAAAATTTCGCGGTCATTTTAATATCGTGGTTTTTTTTGGTCAAAATTGCATTTTGCGGCATTTTAATTTCGCGGTTCGAGCAAAAATGTGAATTTTGCGGCATTTTAAATTGCGGTTCTAACAAAAAATGACGTATTTAAAATTTAGCACGTCTCGAAATTGTGTTTTCTAGTCACGTAAAAAGGTAA